>BMAV01018396.1:0-286579 GCA_019973955.1 Trichonephila inaurata madagascariensis
AATATTAATTTTTCCCTTTTTTCTAGCCCCACAAAACATGAAAAAAATTATACTAAAGGGGTAATTAACCAGAAAATTTAGTAAAAATCTGCTGAATTCGCTCAAAACGATGAAAAAGGATTGCCTACCTCGTAGTTTCTTTTGATGTCTTGAGTCGCTCAGGCGTCGAATCCTGTCGGCTGCGCCAATGTGATAAGTTGTGGCCACGTTGTGATGTTGTTGTACTTTCATCAACAAACATATTCTTGAGGACAACACAATTTATTACGAACTTAAAAAAATAATTGTTAAAATTAAGTGACCCACGCGGGTAATACTCAAAATGGCCACCGACCTCACGCGCCGGTGCCTAGAAGTTCTCAGCTCTATACTAAAAAAACCACATTCTTCCCGGAGGGGAGCACAGTGCGCCTCCTGGTGAAGGGAGGAAACACTACAGAGCTCTTCTTGGTGATAGTTGCTCGGCCGCTACTGCAATCGAAGGCAGTAGTAAAAAGACCTAGTGGTAGGTAAAAGCTAAACAATTCACAGAAGATCCAGCACCATGATGTCTATCAAGAAGGGAGCCATCAGTAAAAACATTCACTTGTTGGCAATCGACTGTCAATAGTTTCCAAAGCTGTAGCTTTCAGTTGTTCGGGAGACATTTCACTCTTCAACACCTTCACATTCAAGACTTATATCAAGATGAATATAATAAGTTGGATGGTCTCCAGCTTATTAACAAGGCAATGTTATGTTCGGATTTTAATGCTCACAGTATTCGCTGGAACTGCAGGGATGCAGGAAAAATGATGGAAGAGCTTCTGAATTCTGATGTTTATGAATTAATTTATCAGTATTCTGATATCCACACATTCCTTCATTACAATGGAACCTGCATTAATCCCGATTTGACTCTGACCACAGCTAACATCGCTGATCATGCCGATAGAGAAGTAATTTTCGACACCGGATCGGGTCATCTTATTACAGTCGCAGATTTTAGTTGTCAAGAAAAATATATTTCTTTTCAGAATCTCTTTCTAATATTGGAATTTTTTACATTTAATTTTTTTTCCAGAAGATACTGTTGTTACCAATTCCACCTGATCGGCAAAGGTCAGATCAAGGCTCACGAAATTCATCATGGTATAGCGCTAAGTGACGCCTGTCATTAGCCGTAGCTTTGAGCACCCTACAGGTGACAGAACGATTTAGCTCGGTTTCACCCCAATTTTCAGGGAAAACATCCTGGGGGTGGTCAGGGGCCTCCCACCTCTCTTCCCCTTCCACCCACCTCACGAGTGGACTTGCGGGTCGACGGCTATTTAAAGTACCCCCTAATGCTGCAAAGGCACTATACATTTACAAACATCCATGTCTTCTCCAGGATTCGAACCCAGGCCCAACCGCCCACTAAACGGAAGGGCGACAGAAGATACTGGTCGTCGTAATTAAATTTATTGTAAAATAATTCAAGGAGTCTTATATCGAATACATTTTTATTGTCTATGCAACTCTGTTTCTATAAATGTTTAGAATAAATTATTCTGGTGTGAGTCAACGTTTTCAATTAGAATTCCTAACAGAAAGGAAATGAGAGAAACAAACTTTTGAACTCTTTAACGATATGGAAGCCGTTAATGTGAAGATTTACTAGTATAAAAATGCGAAAAACTCTCTCGATTCCGCACTTCTACGAAGCAAATCAGTTAATCTGCAAATTAACGGCTCTCAAGCTTTAATGGCAACATGCATATGCAACTAGTGCGTCTTAGGGAATCTTTCTCCAATAGGGGCGGTAATTTTCAATTCTGTCTCAGTGGAGGATTTGTTACTGGTCGGCAGAATATAATTCGACCCTATTCAAAGTTCGTAGAAACACACCAGTTTCAAACAGGCTTTTTGTTAGATGAGAGGATGTCAAAATCAACAGACAGTTCATTTGTCACATGTAAAAGGGTAGTTCGACGTACTGGGAACGAAAACACAGTCAGGTGGACGACCTCACCCTCTCAAAAATATCGCCTTCTCTTACCCTTCTCGTCTTTGAACCTTCCTGCTCGCTTTCTCCGTTTTGCACCTTTTCTGATCCCCCCTCTCCTCCCTACAATCCGAGACTGTCACGATTGGCTATTGAGTCCCCGATAAAATCAACTGCTTTTCTACGGCGGGGATGTAGGTGGGGATTTTAACTTCCACGTCTCTCAACCCACTTGATTATTTCCTTTGATGAGTTCAGTATTGTAGTAAGTGTCTCCTCTATATAATGTGTGTATAGGGAATTAAGTTTTTCATACCCTCCAATTAATTTTGTGATTTCCATCCATTTTAAATATAAAACCCTTTTACTTTGCTTTCATGTTCAGTGGATTAATATTGCTTGGAAAGAAATTCGGAGCATTTCCTTTTCCCAAAGTCTGTTTCCGTGATCCATCATTTAATTGCAACGAAATAAAGTTATGTCGAATCTCATTCAAATTGTCATGAGCTGTGCGACAACCCTATGGAATGTGCATCTGAAACTCTGATGGAATTTTCATATTTTATTTTCAAGCACATAAATTTTTGTTCTGCTTATATAGTTTCATACATCTTTGCACTTTACACAAGACATAAATATCTTTTATATTGACTTTTGAGCTTTGTACATTATCCATTGAAGGGAAAAATTGGTTGTTGGCCACACAAAACGGGCGTCCTGGGGCGAAGGAAAGCAGTTCCTAATCAGGAAGGACGAGCTTCACCTGCAGGTCTTATAAAAATGGTCTTTTGGAAGATGGTTCGTTTTAATGTCGCAAGGAACTCGTCGCTAATGACGGATATGATGCGAACACCAGAGCTAGTTTTTCTTTCGAATGATAATAAAAAGACATTATATTCAACGCGAAGCGCACCACGTGATTCCGGCAAGGAACAAACAAACAAACAAAAAAGTCACTTCACTTTAATGCGAGGGAAAGCCATGGAAGCGCCCATTTTAACTTCTTAACTACGTGTGTTTACGTTAACTCATTTTCATGTCTCTTGAAATGTGATTGGAAAGTGAAAATCCGCGTTTTAATAGACCCTTAATGGGACTCGGTTACTTAAAATTATATATATATATATAAACGACAAACTTCCTACCTCGTCCAACGCGCGATGGGGCGAAAAAAATAAATGATTTCTAACTTCAGACTCCCATCCATCCTGGGTTCCGCGCGTTTTAAGACTGCCCATAAGGAGGAACGTTTTGCGCGCGGAATGGCCAAAGTTCAACAGATTACCAAAACATTTCGAATTCTTTTCTTTTTTTCCCTCTCCACATTCTCGTTTCCTGCAAAACGATCTTTCCACCCCCCACCCCTCATCTTTCGGAAGAGGCAGGGGAGGTGCAAACGTTTTTAAAAAGGGTAACCCAAGTTTCGCGTCCCAACCGAAATGTTCGGCGCTTCTAATTGAGCGGCGGGAAAACGCGAGTAATTTGGGTCCGCGAGCGATTAACGGAAAAATGAATTGGTTTCTTACCCTCATTTTCATTACCTTTCCCGCACAGATTCCCTTCCTCGTCAGCCTATTAGGACACGTCATGACTCTGACGTCATGATGCGAAGAGCACATCCACGGGAGAAGCGACATTTTTAACCACATGTGTCTAAAAATGGCATCTTGAACCTAAAATAAGGCGTCTTCCAAGGTTGATTTTTTCTGACTGGAACAAACACCAACGTTCTGTCATTATTTTACATCAACACCTTGAGATGCTTTAATTTCCCTTCGAATTTCGTCGAGGTTTGCGTGCCTGATGTTTTTAAAACTGGGCATAATTTTTAACGGGGTTTTTCCTTTCAATACCCTTTTAAAAAAGTTAAATTTTTTAAATAATTTTTTCATTTTTAATGCTTTTTTATACATATATTGCAATACCTACTGTTCATTGATAAAAGGATGATGGCCTTTTATGTATTTTATGTGTATTTGATTCCGACGAATTAAAAATTAAGAAGAGAAAATTTAAGAACTGGTCTCTGAAATTTTGTAATATATATTTTTTGTGAGTTTCCAAAGGCGTAGGATATTTGTAGTTCAGCTTAGAACTCGATATATGTGTGATATCCAGTGCTGATATTTAGCTGAGCATTTAGTTTTATTCGACAGTAGAAATATCCTTTAGGTTTTAATTTTATTGTGAATGACACGTATTAAAAGGTACTAAAATGTAGCTGCTATATGTGCATGCTTATAAAGCAAAACAATATATATGTGGTATAATTCATAGTTAAATGACCACAGTAATTTTATATAATCGCATATATACCGGGCATATGTCCGGGCTTAAAGTATCCAAAAGTTATGGCTTATTATTACGAAACTACCCATCAGAATGTAAAAGCTGCTCATCCGTGGATTGGAAATCCTTCCAAGATTTTTTGGGTCTAGTCCGATCGGTCGCACGTGCGTGCATTATTCGGCAATCGCAGGCGGTTAACTTGTTACTCTGATTTCATTAGTAAAGATGTGGATTCCACAGCAAAAGATGCAGTGAGTACTTTGGTTAATTGAATTTAAATCAGTAACGCGTGTACCGCGATGTGTTCGAAGAGAATGGAATGTCGATCCTCCAACATCAAAATCCATCCACCAATCAGAAAGAATTTTAAAGAAGATGGGAACTTTGGTATCTCAAACTGGTACGTATCCTAAAGTTTTCATGACAGAAGACATTGTTGATCGTGTGCGTGATTCATTTTGTAGGAGTCTTGATAAGTTTATTAAGCAAGTTAGTAACGAATTACAGATTCCTCGGCCCACAGTTTATGATTTGGTTCATAAACGACTACGTTTGTGTGCATACAAGTTTCAACTTCTTCATTTGAAACCAAAATATCACTGCGCAAGGTAAGAATTCGCCACTGAAATGATGAATCGTACTGGAGTGGATTCGAATTTTTTTAAAACATGTGCTTTTTAATCATGAATCCTTATTTCTTACGAGTAGAAAAGTTAATAAGAACAATTGCCGTATTTAAAGAAACGAAAATCACCAACTGTGAGTACTCCTAAAGTCAATGTGGGGTTAGGAATGCATACAAATGGCATCACTGGTCCACATCGTAGAGAAGACAATTACGGGACACGTTTATCTAGATATGCTGGAAAACTTTGCTGCTCCACAAGTTCCACCAGGTTTTCTTTTGAAACAGGATGGAGCTCCACCACACAACTGCGGTGATGATACCGCATTTTTGAATAATACATTTCAAGGAAGTTAGATTGGGAGGCTTCGGATTGGACTGCATTAGATTTTTTCGCCTGGGGATTCTATAAATCCGTTGGGCACAAACAAAAATTTACAACTGTGGAAGAGTTGAAGGAGTGTATCATTCAAGCAATTCGTCTAATAACTCCTGATATCCTACAAAAAACTTGGAGAGAACTAGATTACCGTTTAGACATTTATCGTGCTACTAAAGGTGCACACATCGAAATCTCTTGATCTTAAAAAAAACTTGGTGGTATGTTTTTTCTATTTAAATTTTAAAAAAAAATTCTAACGGATAATTTGGTAATAATAAGCCTTAACTTTTGGATACTTTTAGCCCGGATACCCTGTATAATGATTCTCTATTTCAATCCTGTTGAGAGCAGGATTTTCAGTTCATATTTTGGTGCTGAACGTCACTCGCTAACTCTTTATTCTTCTTATTTACGGAAATATGATTTTAACTGCAAATCCTAGTTTTGCGGCCCTTTTTCCGTGCCAAATTAAATATTCTTTGATTAAAAATTTTTGAATTTACTTTTCCCCCGATACGTTTATGTTTTGTGTGCATATTTTGTTCCCCAAGTGGCCCCTTCGAAATAAATCAAATCATTGTCATAATTGAATGTGATTTTCGGTTGCGTTCCAAATAGCCATGGAAGAACTTGCGATCTTTTTATATAAGGATTAATTCGGACTATAATTAGTTAATGCGTGTTTAGTTAATCTTTCCCAATAAGTTGATTCAACGTATGCTTTTCGAGTCGAAGAGTGAGTGAAAATTATCTACTACCAGAGTGGGTGGTCATAAGAACCAAACATAATTTCAATCCTTTTCTCAAATAGATTGCAGTTCACAAGGCATTTGTATGTAGAGATCGAAACTACTTACTTGTTACGGTTTGCTTTGATGAACATTATATTTTGTAAATAAGGACACCATGCTAGAAAGAACATTTTTGTTATTGATATTTTTTCCGAGCTGATTTTGCTTTCGAATGTGTGGAATCTTCTATTAATGGAAGATCTATTTTCTTCCTCTGTTGCTTTTTTAATGGGCTCAATTCATGTGACGTCATAGTCACGTGATTCTAGCCAATCAATTCAAAAACTCATGCGACGTCATAGTCACACGATAAAAAGTAGCTAGTGTTTCCAGCTAATCAGTTCGCGCGCTCTGGTGTTGCCAAGTTTTGCTCTTTGCAGAAACTTTCTCTCAAAAATGCATTTTATTTAAAAGTATAAACATGAAATATGATTTTTTTTTTAATTTAAAAAAATCTTTTTGAATTTTTTTTTCCCCTAACATTTAAACATCTTTACCCAAACATGAAATTTGAAATTTTATCTGAGTTTTACAAATAGAACAAAAAGTACAATTAGTTTAATGTTTCTTTTGAATTCAATGGAAAACACTTGTTTGTTTTTATTATGACTTCATGAATTGTGAGCCCATTGAATATTCCTTCTTAAGAATGCATTCTTTGGAGTCTCGATTTCGAACAAAGAACCGTTTGAGGAATTCAATAACACTCAATATATTTCGAATAGCCCGCTGGCCATGGTCCCGAACTTGATGTCAGCGTTATTTCTGCCGAGCCATGGCTTCCAGTCCCGGTGCCACTGAAGATCCGCCACCTTAAAAGGTTGGTGCTCTTTAAACCTGTTGAGGTTCGAAGTGTCTTACAAAGGGAGGGCATGCCCAAGGAAATTCATTTTGGAGGCGAGACTTTGTGCCAGAGTAGTACTCCTTTAGGGTGTTACACTCTCAATGTAATTCCGCCGAATGGCCAGTCAATTCGAAGAAAATAGCCTTCAAAATTCATGCTTAGCTTTTAAACAATTAAATTTTAATTACCTGAAGCGATGCCATGGTGTGGTTGGTAGAGTACCTGTTTACCACGCAACCGACGAAGGTTCGAGTCGCGCAAACGATTTCTTTGTTTTACTTTTTAAATTCATTTAATTATTTTTAAAATTAAATAAATTTATATAAAAAGGTTTATTGAATGTTAAATGATATTTTAGATAATTATTTTGTATTTTAGAAAGCAAAATAATTACTGTAATTGTATAAATATTTGTATTATATTTTATACATATAATTCTTAATAAATAATATTTATTATAAAAATACATTATAATAAATATTAAATGACATTTTATATAAAAATTAGTTACAAATAATTTTATAATATGAAATACAATATATTATAAATAATATATTATAAAAAAATTATAATATATAAAATTATATTATAATAATTATTTATAAAAAAATATTACATAATTAATGTAATAAAATTAATATATATCTTATATTATACACTATTAATTTAATTGTTTTATAATTATATAAAATATTTAATAATTCTTTTTTAAATAAATTTATGTAATTGTAAAAACAATTTTTAGTGAATTTAAAAATAAAAAAAAATTTTTAAAAAATTAGTTCGCGCGATTTGAATTTTGGCCGGTCGCATGGTAAACACGTACTCTACCAACCACGCTATCGCATCATTGGAGGTAATTAAAATTTAATTGCATAAAAGCTAAGCATGAATTTCGAAGGCTATTTTCTAGGAATTGACTGGCCATTCGGCGGAATTACATTAAGGGTTGAACAACCTAAAGAAGTACTACTATTACACAAAGTCTCGCCCCCAAATGAATTTCCTTCATCGTACCCTCACCTTGTTAGTGTGGATGTTTGGATCCTGCTAGCATGCCATCCTCGTCACTTGACTGAGGATCGAAATTGCGAAGACTGTCAGTAAAAAAGTGCGACGTAAGTAATCAATCGATCAATTTATCAATCAAATTCACATGGCCTTATCGGGAAAAATCGTTTTTTGAAGGGTAGCACTTTCTGCATGAACCTTGATAAATTTTAACTGGTTTAGAATCTCGAGATGTGCAACATGCGGAACATTTTCAATGTCCCACATTTAGCGAGTAGTGCCCAAAAATGGCTGACTTTTTGATATAACGCGAGTGCTGTCTTGCTGCGTGTTTTTCTTTTCTTTTTCCCCCCGCATTTTCCTCCTATTAAGGACCCTTTTATTGTTGTTTCCTAGTTGCGTCGTCTTGTGGCTGTTTCTTTTCGCTTAAATGGCGCTTTGTGTTCGAAGGCGCGTCTTTTAATTGCTCCCGCGAAGACGCTAATTGACTAAGTATGCCTGGGGGGAGGGTGGCAGAAGACGTCTTCTCCCCAACTGGAATGACTTTCATTGGACGCCACGGAAGGAGCATCTTGCAGTGCTTAACGGTTTCGGAGCATCGTTTGGCAATGATTCGAAGTAATTAACACCTCTTCTTATCTTTCTTGTCTATTGACGATAAGAAGGGTCTAGAACAAACGCCATAATGCACGTTCGACGTACATTTTTATGGGTGTTCCTAAGTTGTTCAAAATGCAAGTTCCGTAGTTTGCAACGTTAAGATGTACATTTGTGGGAAAGACGAATAAATGGACAGATAAATGATGTCCCAAAAAAGTATAATAAAAATTCTCTGCATTCATTTTTAATTATTCTTTTTGTACAGTTTATTTTTCATTTATATTTCGATTGCACTGGCAAATTCAGTATTTGTTTACTTTAAAGGAAAGATAAGTTGAAAGAAAACTGTAAATCAATGAATCAATATTTTATTCTCTATGCTACTAAAGGAGATCGACTGTCTTGCGACAGAAATTTTCAGAATACTGTCACACATACCATTTGCATGTCTTTCTGATTGATTTCTCCATATGACAACACATTTCCATGTATATTTTAATCGCTTGAGAACAAAGTTCTGAACTATTGATCTATGAATTCTCTCAAGTTACCTTTTGAATGCGTGTCAAAATACAAAGTATATAAATATGGAGTAAATACACACACACTGTGTCTACATTTAATATATTACTTTGGATTTTGTATGATTGTGAACTATATATCTGGATATATTTTAAATAGTCTTAAACTATTTGGAATAATAATAATTTTATGTTTATACAACTTATTTCTTTAGACTGCGATCACCAAAGACACCGTGAAAACAAAGCATGCTGTTAAAGTAACGCCGTTTGAAATGCCTTTTCTCTCCGCCGTCTACAGGATGGTTTCGTCCATGTTGGTTGCAGACATTTTGTTCTCATTTGCTCTTCTTCGAAAGAAACTTGTCTTTTCAAGAGCAACATTGTTACCGTTTCATTTTGTCAGCGTTTGGTTAAGCATCGGCAGAGACTATAGAAAAGTTAATCTCTTTTGATTCTACGGTGACTAGATAGAAGGTGTACGAAGGGTGTAAGCACTTTAATAAAGGTAAAAAAATACGCCATTCACACATGATAAACGCTCTGGCCACTTCTTGGATTGAGGAAAATGATCATTTAGTACCTCAGTGTGTTCTCTAAAATCGATGTCAAACCCTTGAGAAAATCGCTAAGGCCACTCAGTCAACAAAAGCCTCACTCCCAGAGTATTTTGACAGAAAATATCCATTGTCTGTTGGTCTCTATATATAAACATAAGGATGAGAATATCGAGTAAATTAATCGTTAAAGCTGATAAGAATCCTCCTTTTTTGAACACGTGGTTTAATTTGATAATTAGCCCAAACACGCTACTTGAACAGGAAAATAGCCAAACTCTACCATTCGCCACGACCGTCCATTTTTCCTCACTAAGTAGTTCTCTTATTAAACAGGAAAATGACTCTGATACTAACTACTGTTGGCTGAGAATACATACTGTGCACCTTCCGATTATTCGGTTTAATCATGGGAAGAGGTTGCGCGAACAATAGAAAAACATGGTAAATCCGAAAACATCTCTTTATTAAAGAAAGAATGAACTCCAGTACAAAAATATAAAAATTACTTGGATTTGTACGCTGTATAGCGTTATACTAAGAATTTTCCTTTTAATATTTACTGCTGTAAAAAGTCCGTAATTCGTCTTTGTTTTTGTTTCGTCTCTTGTGGTGGATGAGCACACATTTCAGGACCTGCAGTAATTTTACCGTAATAAAATCTTTTTTGTCCAATATAATGTAGCAGTCTCCACTGATTGTATTGCAACAGAATAAGAAATTGTATTTTCCTTATTTAGAACATCATCTGTTATAATCACTATTAGGTTTAACAGCGCATTTAGGAACGCTGTTAAATACTGGATCACATGCGTTCCTTTGAAATCAATTTTCGAAATTTGCTTCATCAGAATCTTCGAAGCCTTCGAATTCTTTTGCTCGTTCAAGAATCCTGTTATTATTTTCTTCTTGAACTGCTGAAGAAAAGACTGTTCACAAATCAATCTTTCTCCATTGTTGTGATAACGTGGAGAATTTTACCTTTGCCCATACTGTGGATATTCCATACACTGCATCCAAAAATGAGCGTTGCTTCCACAAATTTGAAAATAACTTCAGAAATTAAATTTTTCAAAAATTAAGATTTGTAGTCCAGTTTCTCATTGTTGACATTCCATTTCGATCTATAAGCTATATTGCTGCTGTAACATTTAGGGGAGAAGTTGACCCTGTGACGAAGCCGATCTCTTCCCCCCATTTTCTAACAGATCCCTTGCCCCTTGCCGACAGACGTTGCGAAAATTCCTGGCATTTCCCTAATTGCTGGGAAGGAATTTCGTAACTGGTGGTCGAGTTTCGGAACCTTTTTTCCCAGCTGACCGGACTGTCAAAAAGAGGCACCTTAACATTGTGTATTCATTTCCCCATAACTCGGTGACGACGGCGCGTCTGAGAACGTACAAAGGTGCACCCAGCCTCGGCGCCTCTTGGGCTAGTGAACAGGAAACGAGACCGATTTGGCACGGCAGAAGGGTAAGAGATAAAGGGAGCCGAGACCGGAAGGCGGCAAAAGAACAAGAGGGACTGAGGCCGACAAAGAGATCAGAGGTGGATGACTGGAGAAATAGAGATGATATAAGAAGGGCGAGAGAGTCCGGACGAAGAGACTGGATTTTGAAGGGAGCCGTTTGGACGTCCCTTGAGCGAAAAAAAGCGATAACGCGTCCGCGAAGTACAGCGGTCTCCCAGCTTGTAAGATCAGGGAACGGGAGAGAGTGCAAAAGAGTACGGCGAAGTTGGAGCCAGCGAACTCACTCAGACTCGATGAGGAATTACCGAGAGTGAACCTTTTTACTCACGATTTGAACTAGGACTTTTCTCTAGCGGGCGAAGTTACGCCCTTATTTTATGTGAAAGAGACTCGAAATCATTACGGACCCCTTTTGCTATTGAATTGTAAAAGAATATACTAATTTTATTTTATTTTTTTTTTGATGATTTTCATTCTGAAATAAAGTTATCCAAGAGCTGTGGGAAATCATTACAACCCGTAATCAATCCATCATCAAATGATCGCGAACTTCCATTTAGATGTGAAAGAGTATTGCCTAAAATACTAAATCCTAATACTGCTTTTTAGGGTAAGTCTTTTGCTTGTGTTTTCTGCCTTCGGGAACAAAATGTTCGTGGAACTATGGAAAAAAATGTTTCTTGTCATCCATTCCTCATGCTATTAATTTTTTTAATTTTTTTTCCTTTCTTTATTTTATTTTATTTTTTGTTCTTTATCCTTAAACGAGTGGAGTTTCATAGTCATTCCAATCATTACGAGTTTTATTTTTTAAAAAATATTTTTACAGTACATGATGGTTATGCGTTTCTCGAACGATGTATGCCCTGGACCCATCTTTTCATCCCATGAAGAAAGTTCTTTGTTAGAAGACATTTCCAATAAAATCCTGTCTTATCTATTTTATAATTTTTTTTTAATCAGGAATCATTTTTTTTTTATAGTTAAATTCTTGAAGTTTCAAACAAAACGATTCTGCAGAAATCATATCCTTACACGTTCTCTTTCAGTATTTAATTACCGATGTAACCAGTAGCGCACACAAGAATTTTTCAAGGGGGTCCGGGGTCGCGAAAGTTCGCCATTCTTGTACCATGAACTTTTGATTTTGTCGATTTTCGGGAACAAAACACAGTAAAAAACTAATTATTGAATAAATAATTAGCACTATAATTAATAAAATTAATCATTAATAACAAATACTTAATTAAATTTTACGTACTATATACTTAGAATTATAATTGATCGGGAAAAAAATCAAGGGCTTTGGGGGGTCCGGACCCCCAAACCTCCCCCTTGTGTGCGCCACTGGATGTAACGTTTCTCGCCTCCCAGCTGTGAATCGACTTCTTTGTGAAAATAATCAACACAGTGCATTTTGCAGCTGCATTTTGAAAGTTATTGCGTGGTCCTGCCTAGGACCTCCCCCGCAACCTTTGACCCACGAGGGACTCTTTTCCCGGACTAGCAGGATGTAACTGGATGCTTAAAACGAGAAGAGAAAGAGAGAGAGAACTGGGAGAGTTGATTTAAAACCTTCGAACTGAGCAGACCCCGAAAAGAACTCTCTCACAAACTACATCATCTGAACTCTACTAATCTTTTAATAAGTTTAATAACCTCAATGTATAATCTGTAAATAATAGCTGTGACGTAAATAAACTAAATGTTTAAATTAATCAATATCACGCTAACGTGTTATTCATCTCAAACGTCACACCGAATTCCACTGCGTTGCGTGGCCGCGATCGCCTAGTGGTCAAGATAGTGGACAGCATGGCTAGAGTATTATGAATTTGAGCCTAGTATGGCTGAAGACTTACCGTGCAGAGGGGGCTGATTCACGTTAAATCTGTCTAGGCTCAAACGTCCTCCCGTTGGTGTGATGTGAAAGTTAGGAATGCCAGCTCAGGTTAATTGACGATGGTTCAAATTTCCGAGGTCTTTCACCAATAGCTCTCATATTGCTTTGTAGTGTGACGTTAATGAAACTCTCACTCACTCCACAGCATTGCTTAAATCGAGTGAGTCAACTAGATGAAGCATTCTCATTCAAATTCTAGAACTTCATGAATAAATTTCTTTTTCGGAACACATGGCACTCGAAATAGTATGCTTTCTGTTCTTTTTTCATTAAACCACTGTAGTAGAGCAGAGCCTAGATCCTTGTATGTACTGACTTTTTTAACACCCTTTTATAAGTTTCACTTGTATGTAACGGAATCTTCGAACTCGATTTTTACCCACTTTAAAAGGTCAGATTAATTCGAAATTTTGTTCACTTGTCCAGGACCAATGACAATGCAATAATTTAATAATTTTGCTCCATTGTCCTGATAAGGATCATCAGAATTAACGATTTCCCCTTTTCAGATCCCATCCCGCATCTGGCGACTCATTTCAGATCCCATTTCCAGATTTGGCGACTAAAAGATTAAGTTACAATTTAGTTCGATTAACTATAAAGGGTGTTTTTTTTAATTTTTTGAACTATAATTTTTTTCCTTCTGTCGATGATGAGGCCGTATAGGCCATTTCCCTGCGAGCAGTTCGGTACAAATTAGCCTTTGCAGAAAAGTTAATCAGAAGAAATATTGAAATTTGTGTTTGCCTGGTAAGCTTAAACTGTCAGATGAATAAAATTCATGGCCTCTTCTTTGACACGGAGGGCAGTCCCAAGTGTTTTTCCCACCTATTCGGTGAAGGTGTTTCTGCAGAAAGTCATGACCGGTAAAAGTTCTAAAAATTGTTGAGAAGATTTGTCTAGGAAGATTCATTGGGACTGGACTATGGAGCAGGGTCTCACAAATCTTTTCTGTAGTATTTGAAAGTGCAGAATCGTTATCACAATTTTTCTTGAAGGTAATGATTTTTTTGTTGATTTTTTTATAGCATGTATAGTTAGTACTCCTCTATTTGATAATTCATCGTTAATTTTCTAGTTGAATCTTCATTATTAAGTCTTTGGACAATTTCTAACTTTTGTTTGAAGTGTCAAAGGCTTCTTTTTTGTCTCATACCATACATTTAAACTACTAAAAAAATGTCGGAATTATGTGGAGTGAATGAAAATTTATAACGTCGTACTATAAAGCTATTGGCGATGGACCTCATTATTCTGAGACTTGGTCAAGTGACGAGGACGACACCTGAGCTGCCACCCCTCTCTAAACTAACACACTACGCTAGCGGGAGGACATTTAATCTGTTTAGATTCAATTTTCAAAAGAGTTCCAGAATCCCTGTATTAAGTTTTTCTACCAAGATTGAAATTTGTGGATTCTGAGTGTGTCCAGTTTCTCCAAATTCGTGTGTACATGCGATCGTTTGTATTCCTAACAATGTGGATACTATCTCGTATCGATTATTCCTCTCACAAAATTATTTAACACAATATTTTCTTGTAAACAAGTTTCGCTCATGCAGTAGGTTGCAATAAAATAACTGCACCTGTGCCTCTCTCTCTCTGTGTTTATATTCTATCCAATGAGGACAAAAAAGGGCTTTAAAAAGATTTTTTGGGTTTTGCTGCACGAGCAAGGAATTTTTCTTTTATTCTTCGTTGCCGCTTTTGTGCGGCGCGTTATTGGAAAAGAATTAAGAACGTTTTGCATCTAATGACGGTTCCTGGACATTTCATCCATTAACACACACACACACACAACCGCCAGAAAGATCATTCAAAATATTTTCATGCCCACTCTTAAATGAGGTTCTTTCTTTCCTTTTTTTTCTGTCGGTGAAGGAGGAAGAGAAAAAAGAAATATTCGCATTGACCCGAGATAAATGATACTCGTGCGTCGATATTGGCGCGGGTCCGAACACATTCAAAGGAAATGTTGGCGATCTTTTATGACTGAATAGCGAGAGAAAGTGAAAGGGAGAAAAAAAATAATTATAACGATTCTTGTATATCTCTAGGAACTTTTTAAAAGCCATTCCGAATGTTAAGGTTAATGTATTCCTGTGATAAATATTTGCTTCAAGAATAATTGTTGGCGATCGCTCTTAAAGAATTTTTAAAAAATAGAATTAAAAAAATCCGAAGATAAAAGGAGGAAAAATATTTCTTTCCCCTTTCCAACGAAAGGTGTAATTTTTTTTAGTGCACTTTTCTCGCCCGCCGCGAGTGAGTGAGAGATTAAAAATCGCTTTTAAGGGGATGATGTATTTGGCGAAAATGACGGAATCTTGTTCCAATTGACCCAATTTGGAGAGGAAGGGGAACGAAAAATCTCCTCCCCCACCTCGGCAGCCGATTAAACAAAAGCGTTAACTCCTCTCGATTACGATTATTTAATCGATAATCGGATGGCTTTCTCGATAAGAACATGATAAATGATGGTCAAGGGAAGCCACCTCCGCATCCATTAAAAGTGTTGAAAATCGAATTGCGGCAGTGCAGGGGAGGGGGGCGTATTCAGATAAATCGTCTGCAGAGGGAGAAGGAGGGAGCTTGTTATCGTCTGGAGTTTGTGTGGGGATCATCATTAAGGAAATGTCAGATCGGTGAGACTATTTGTAATGCAGGGGCTGATGGATCGACTTCCGGAGAAGAGGGCGCGTCTTTGAAGGAAGAGCGCCCCGCAAACAGTTTTCTCGATTGTTTTAATCAACGAGGCCTTTGGACCGGGGCTTTCGGTGTCTCTTCTACCCAATTTTTAAATTTCTACTTCTGTCAAAATAAATAAATAAAAATAGCGCAATACGCGTGTTTTGATTTTGTGTTTCTTCAAACACTTTTTTCTCCCTTGGGCTTATAAGACACTTTTCCAGTTTTTTAAATTTTTGTTTAATAGTTTGTTTTACTTCAGCATTGAAAAACACTCTTAATTTCGAACACTTATTTTAAACGAATCCATTGAGTTCAGCTACGAACGTTGCAGGCAGTGGTTTCCTGGTGAGAGACTCGGATCTGCTGCTATTGTCTGAGGCCCGCGGGCCTTTTCTGAGTGACCCGGCTATGGCTCATTGTACTAAAAAATTCTATTATGTAAGAACAATATACTAAAAATTTAGCGGGAAATTCTATCGACGAAGCAATCAAATCCATCAGTTTTTTTTTAATCACTTTGCTTTTTTTGATAGTATAATGTTTTGTTAAATACCAATCTCAGTCTGATCAGACGAAGTCAGACCAGATCCATGAAACCTTTGACTTTAATAAAGTCTGATACTGGAAGTAGACTATCACGGATATCTTCGCATTCTAGTTCAAGGCTGTCCTAGATGGCATTCGGGGCAAATAGGAAACCTCTTATTGCCTCCTGAAAAAGTGAGACTTTTTAAATGCAAGTTGGAACAGACAAATGTTGGACTGTCAATCACAAGAAAGATACAAAGAGATAGTAGAATGTAAACAAGAGGTTTGATTATGGAAGAAAGAAAATCGAAACCACCCATAACTCAGTAAAAAAAAGGCATAAAAGTAAATTTTTTTTTGTGTGTGCTTGATAGAAGGGTTAATAAAGTAATAAAATATAAAAAAACCCAAAATAAGAGTTTTAATATTTTGATCAATTTTGGTTTGTCCAACGCTGCTTTGGTCCCCCGCCCCCATTATACTCATGTTGCGGCCCGCGTGAAATACCTGCCATGCTTCTGTGGCCCACCGGGAACCAAGTTTGAGTCTCCCTGGTCTGGAATCATGGGAGATTCTTTGTACGTAGGGTTTCAAAAAGTAAAGTAACAAGCCCATTTAGATTAAAGGCTCATTCAAGAAATAAAAATTTCTACAATGTAGGAAGGCACAGGTACTTCTCTACATAGTCAGCATGCTTATCCATGAATTTCTTCCTTCTGTACACCGTCGAAATCCCCGTTAAGATTGCGCAACCACATCAAAACTGTTTGCTCACCTCCCAAGTCAGTGGCGCACACAAAGGGGGGAGAGTCTCAGATCAAAAGCCCTCATGTAGCTGAAGAATGCGACGTTAATATTCACTCACTCACTCTACCCCACAGGTCCGGGTTCTATTCCCGGGCTGGGCAAGGTCGACTCAACCTTTCATTCCTACTGCAATGGGTCGATAAATAAGTACCAAGCTTTCATGGGGTCCTAAACACTGGGGATCTCGCTTCAAACTGACCACTTGATCGGGACATCTGTTCATGCACCTCAGCGCCCAATGGTCACGTATACTGGGATGGGCACAATAGGCCCTGGCCCTCATGGGTTGTTGCGCCTCTGAGTTTGAGTTATGATCCTATGTAATGTATCCTATGCAGTGGCGCACACAAGGGGGTCCGGACCCCCTCCCAAGCCCTTGATTTTTTTCCGATTGGTTATAATTCTAAGTATATAATACGTAAAAATTAATTAAATATTTGTTATTAATGATTAATTTTATTAATTAATGTTAATTATTTATTCAATAATTAGTTTTTTACTGTGTTTTGTTCCTGAAAACCAACAAAATCAAAAATAGCATGATACAAGAATGGTGAACTTTCAACCCCGGACCCTCCCTTGAAAAATTCCTGTGTGCGCTACTGATCCTATGTATGTATTATAATCCTATGTACGTAAAATTTAATTATCTATTAAAAATAATTTTGTTAATTATGCTAACTGTTTATTTAATAATTAATTTTTTACTGTTTTTTGTTTCCGAAAAGCGACAAAATCAAAATATATGTTGGACGGTGTATTGGAGCATGATACGAGAGTTGGACTTTCGACCCCTAGACCCCCGCCCTGAAAATTTGTTGTGTGCACCATTGTCCCAAGTGCTTCTTTTAAGGTTCGAAGAGATGAAAATCCCTTGCAGGGAGGTCGGAAATGTAAGGAAAGTGTTCCGATACCTCCCGCCAAAAACGCCGCCATCTTTTAACTGACATTTAGTCATGTTACGTGAGAACTAGATCCTTCTACTGGCACCATTTGAATGCTGGGATCATCTTTGTATTTATTCAGAGGGATTTTTATTCGTACGGGTAATTTGCGCGCCCGCGCGTCAGAGCTTACTTTTACAAACACCTACATATTTTCTAAATATAATTCGGTTTGAAATTCGTCAAAGTTTGGAAATCAGGAAATTGAAAGATAAGCGCAGGTCTCCTGCCACTTCATCGTGACTACAACTGAGAAGCTCTTTCGTCATTGGCTACATTAATATTAGAAACCACAAAACCAAATATAGTTCAGTACTTGCCAAGTTATGGAGGATTAGGAACGACTGTTGTTCGTAGCATTTGATGGTTGAAGCTTAACTAGGCCCACTTTTTGTTGCACATTGCGCAACCCAACTGGAGTGTCAGTCTGACATTGTTAAATTATACACGGAGAGATAGAAGCTGGCGAAAAGCTCAAATCACCGTCCGTTTCCGGAACTTAATACAATAACTGAAGATCCTCAAAATAAAATGGGACGATCTAGTATTCTGTAGAAAGTCGCATTTAAAGTTCTTGATGCACTTTTGATTTTTGCGTTTCAAGGTAGTTTCAAAAACTGATTCTTTGAGACAAGACGACACAAAGATTGCATTCTTTACTCGGCTTTGTGCAAAAGTAGTGTTTTTTTTAAATGTAACTCTGATAGTGTATTTTCTTTTAGAGTTGTCTTTCACACACACAGCAAATGCAAAGTTGCATAATGATAAAAATTTACAAAAATAAATCGAATCAGAATTTCGCGTGTAAGAAGAAATGTATCGACCGCAGGTAACGAGCTTTTACAAATTAATAACACGCTAGCTTATTTAATGTCATCCAACCTATTAAAAGTTTGACTTCCGTAACTAACTGTTTTCAGTTATACGTAATTCCTTAAGCTAAATTGCTTTAATGTCGAATTCTTGGGCTGTGTCCGTTTTAGGTCAGATGACGTGAAGCTCAATTTGTATTAGTAAATTTGCATTATGATAGAGGATTGAACGTTGAATCTATTGTGGAAATAATTTATTTAAAATGAAGATGAGTTTTTTTTTTAGAAATATAGAAACATAACTAATGAGTTTGATATGAAAATGAAAACATTCGCTTTAGGAGAGTATTGATTGAAGTCGTCGCCTACACATTTCTCGCATATTTACATTTAAGAGTTTCCGTTTATCTGCCAAACAATTATTTTAGTGGCGATGGTTACAGTTACAGTATTTTTCCTCGCGTGACTGAAGAAACGAACCGAAATCCTTCTTATATGTTTTCTTCCTTGTGTATCCCTAAGTGACGGGCCCTTGGTTTCGAATTGTTTTTACGATACTCTCAAGTGTTTGCAACACGTGGAGAACCCTCGGCACACAAACAAAAGGCCTTACTTTGTGAAGATGTGTTCTCTCCTGGAAACTGTCTGGCACGACAGATTTCGTGCTTGCGTGCTCCGACCCCTCCTTGGCTTTTCGTTCCCTCTTTTGTCTTTCGTTCGCAAGGGGATCCGTTGTTTGTGAGCGTCGCGTGTTCGAGCTTCCTTGTCTTGGTTACAAAATAGAAATCTGAAGCGTCCTCAGCGCTCGACTTATATCTGTCCTTTGTTTTTCTTTCTCTTCGCCGCCTGCATTGTTAATGTACCTGTTTTGTTTTGGCAAAAGTGTCCGTTCTGAAATCGCGAAAGAGCGGGAGTGGATCCTTCATGCCCCGTTATCGCCGCAACACTCCCGATATTCAATCGGGGTCGGGGTGTTAATCGGGAGATGAGACTCGTAATATTTTATGATGTGAAATTGGAAGCATTGTTAGAAATTTTGAATAGTCTGGGGGATGGGTCGTTGTAATTCTCACGTGCTAGATGGAGATTCGGTGAAAAGTAAAGTTGGTTATAGTTGACAGAAATTTGTACGCTAATTTTACTTTCAGGGGACGTTTCGATAAAAAAATTATCTCAATGCTATTGGATGCATTACACCATAGACTTCTTGGATCCATCTAGTATTAGAAACGAAGGTTTCATGGTTAATTTCGATTCTGTATTGTATAAAAAAAAACTCTTCATCACACATTAAAAGCAAATGGACACTTGTGATTTTCTAGTAGTGCAGGTGAGGGTCCCGTCGAAACAATCTAACTTTTGGGTTAACATACATTTGTTAGGAAAGTTTTCCTTGCATGAAGATCAGCAAGGGAGATACAAGATGGCTAATATTCACTTTCAGGCTGTGTTGAGAGTTTCAATAAGCAATCTTACTCCTGATTTTTAAAAAAAATTGTAGAAGAGTGTGTGTGACTTCTCTCATTGAACTGATTCTAAAATTAAATGTGTGCATACAGTAAATACATTGAATAACACACTTCCACTATTTTATTTCACTTGAATTTCTTGGATGCAATTTATACCTTTTCTGAGATGCAAAGTTAACTCATGAATGCAATCGCTTTAAAAAAGTGCGGCCCTCCCGTATCTTCTGCTTCCTCGAGACCACCCTTGTTGTAATTCGGTATTCCATTCATCCCTAAATTGTTTTTCCCATATTGAGTGAGTGAAGGAGGGAACTGTTCAGCTGCACGAGGGCTTTTGAACCATGGTCAAGTGACGTGGACGAGCTGGCACCCCCCTCTCTTCTAACTAACCGCACCACACCAACGGGAGGACGTTTGAGCTCTCGACAGACTTAACGTGCATCGCTTGCCCTACACGGCGGGTCTTTAAAAGTACTGGGCTCGAACTCGTGACAAAGCTAGCCACGATCCGATACCTAGACCACTCGGCTACCGTGGCCTTTTCCCATTTTGAAAAAATGCAACTAATGACGATAATTAAACAACTCGTATAAATACGAACTTACTTTAAAAAAAAATATTTCTCTCGGTATTGAAGCAAAAATTCTTTTTATACTGACTGTGTATTTCCTAATATTAAGTTACTTTAAGCTGCCATGAAAAGCATTTGTATACTGGGGAATAAAAATTCAGCAAAACTGTTTGTTTATTTAAATGTGTATCAACTTTGAGAAGGGTGTAGAATAAACGGATATTTGTATTAAAGAGAGTTCACACACACACAAAACATAAGATACGAAATTTTTTCTGTTTGAAAAAAAATATTTATTACGGGTTTTAAACATTTTTACAAATACAGAGCCTAAAGTTCAAAAATCGATTTAGTGGTGCCTAAATTATCATTATCAGTCATTTGGATTAGATTTAACAATTATCGAGCAATTTAATGTAATCGTTCTTAAAATGACGCAGCAGAATATTTTGATAAATATCGATAAAGGTATCGATACCCCTGTCATTTTCATTCTGGGGTGCATCATGGGCGTATCATTCGAAACCTCGAATATAAATCGCTTGACCGCTGTGTAATGAATGCACCTTGCCGAAGAAAGAAATCGCCATCCACCCCACCCTTATCGTATGCGGATGAGGCGATCGCTTAAAGCACGCTTCAGCCCCTCGTCGAACGGGGTGGGGGACATGAAAGAAAAAGGCGTGAAAAGTAATTTTTGAAGCAGGGACGCCCTTATCAAAAAGCCGCACGCCCTGTAAGAAAACTCGTAAATTCAAAAGCCAATTTTGTCGTTCGCTGAGCGTGAGGTTTTTCCGAAACATTAAGGGGATTCCTCACTCCTACCCCCACGTAAATCTTTTTTCCCTTTTTCCGGGTTTTTTAAAGTGGACGCTCCTGCGGCTTTAAATTACGACCCCTTGCTTGTTTACGCATGTACAGTTTTTCTAAAAAAATAACTCAATACTAGCTGCGTTTTAAGATCCTTTATTTCAACCATACAGTAAAAAGGATTGCTGAAACGGCTGGAAGCAATACAATGGAGTTAGTTCGGACCACCCAAAAGGACTTGATATGCTCGAAAATACTCTCCTTTTAAATCGATAAATATACCTTTTGGAAAAGAAATGTTGTAACAGCCATTTTTCAAAGTCTAAGTGTACGTATGTATCGAGAGAGAGAAAAAAATGGGGTTTATTATGTAAGGGTGTAAAATTATGTAAAAGCTGATTTTGTTGAATTACTCTTGAACTTCAGCTATGCAATTAGCTGTTAATGACATACTTGTAATCCTGATCATTTGACGAGAACAGCGTTTTAAGCTTTCGAACATTGGCTGCGAAGCCACCGATATTGTCTTAAACTGACGAACAGAAAACTGAGTTTATAATTCCGAAGTATTCGTGAAGACGATGCTCGCTGAGAATAAAAGCAAAGAGAGTGACGCTAGAGGGCGTTAACGTCTAGGATCTATGGGCGATGGAGCTCATCATTTAAAATCCCAGTCAATTGACGAGGACGACTTCTGAATCGGCACCCGTTTTTCCAAACTTCTACATCATGCCAATTGGAAGACTTGTAGCCTAGAAAGATTTAATGTGCATTAGTCCCTCTATACGGCGGATCATCAGTGGCATCAAGGTTTGAACCCGCGACTCGACAACGCTGGCCACGAATTTGCGACCATGACTCCTAGGCTACTGCATTTTTGTAAAATAGCTTCGAAATGAGGATAAATATTTTATGGAGATAAATTTTGTTTTTTACTGTTTTAAAAAAAATAATTATATAAAATCCATGAGGACTCGCTCAATTTTGTGTGTGTGGTAGTGGTAGCCGAGTGGTCACGGTCGAGAATTCGTGGCTGGTGTTGTCTGCCCGCGGTTTCAAATCCTGGTGCCCCTGAAGACCCGTCATGTAGAGGCGTGGTGTGGAAGTGGGTTACTAGCCCAAGTGTCGTCCTCTTCACCTGACCGCGGTTCAAAATGATGAGGTTAGCCAGGAACTGCCCATAGGTTGCTTCAGTGACCCATAGGTTTATCAACGTTGCCCATCAGCTTCTTCAGTGGCAACCTATAGGCAACGTTGATGAATAATCAATCATTCTAAATTTTTGAAAGCTTTTGACAAGCTGTGGAATGGCAGGGCAACAATTTTCTCGCGATTGATATAAAACGCATTCAAATTCAAGTGCGTTTTGAGACAAAATTGAGATCAAAATGCATTGTAAGGAATTTTTTAAAAAATTATAAAGAATTTTTATGAAAGAGTATGGAAGATTCAGTTATTTCCTTTTTATTTGATTTTGTAACTCGAGAATTATGACATGCAAACGTACAGTGAGATTCACATTTTGATGCAAGATTCCCACACTCTAATACTTCTTAGAGGAAGCGATTATTCACAAGAGCTCCTTCGTCTTTGGGATGATAAAAATGCAGTTTTTCATTCAACACATTTTTTTCTAAATACTGATACCATTGTAGATTTTTTACTGGATAACTGTGGGAGAAATTTAATAATGTTATGGAAACGGGAAAAAAGCAAGTCTTCAGTGGGAAAGAAGAATTAAAAGACATATGTGGAGAAAAGAAAATATTAATTATCTAGAAATAGGCTGGTTTATAAAATGAAATTCTGTAAAGTATGCATGCTAATTCTGGAACCCTGTATAATTTTCAATAACCGATACAAATGACACACAGATTGTAAAACTGTAGTTTTGCATTTCGTGTTGACGATGGAAAACAAAATTTGTACTTTGCCTCTTTTGCCTTGCCTTTAAACTTGACCGAGATTCAAAAAGACCGTCCCCACCAGCCCTCGTGTTGTTTTTAATACAATTCTCATTCTCTTTGCGTTCAACTGTCGGTGTTTTTGTTCTCAAAGGATCCCTTTCGTTTCCGAAGGATGCCCCCCCCCTTTCCCCCCTCTGCTCAAAAGTCCGAATTTATCTGGGAAAGAAATTTCGTTTTTTCCCCGTTCTTCGGACCCTCCCATAAAGGGTTAAATAACGGTGAAAACTATTATTAGTTTCATTAAAGGAGTTATTTCACATTCCAATCTCGGCGTTCTATTTCGGGATGAGCTTTTTCAGGGGGGAGGGAGGGTGCATAATCGAAATCGGCATCTGCATGAGGAGGGCGCAGTATTATTCCGCCGGGACAGAGAACTGGGACTACTCCCCGTCTGAGGGGGGTCGCAAACGATATAAGGGCGAGGAGAGGAAAGGTTTTATGGAGCACACCGTTATAAGAAGGGCACAACGGAAAGATTTTTTCCCTGCATGGAAGAGGGGGAGGTGGTAAGTGAATGAAAGAATAAGGGGAGGGAAAGGGAACGCGCGTGCCATCTGCCCCTCTCACGAAAAGAGAATGGGACGGAGGAGGGGGTCCTTCGAAAAACGTGACACGTGCGCGTGTTGCCATCCCCCTCCTGGGGTGCCGAGTGGCCGATGACTAAGGAGTCAGGCATCTTCGTGTTTGAGAAAAGGGAGGAGGGTGACGTCAGAGGGCTCATGACGTCACGGGACGTTTGTTTTCATCACACCTGCCTAAAGGGTCGTCTTCTCTTGGCTTTGGTACCATAATATAACGAAGTGCCACACGGATTAACCAAAGAGTACAGTCTTCCGAGGGGTACGGGATGGAAATCAGTGTCGGAAAAGACCTCTAAAAGTAAAGAAATTTTTTGATGGACTCCAATCGTTGGCAGAAGGGCGCATTTCCTGCATGCGGCTCCTGTATTTTCGCAGATTCTTTGGTTATTCGATTGTTCCTGGATTCAATGTATTTGATTGCTGCGAGAACGTACCGCAGAAACAGGTTTATTTGGCTTTAAGCGAATACAACCTTCATTGAATTGAGTTAGGATGCCAAACTGGTTTGTGTGAAATTTAAAAACCCATAAGAAAAAATATCTTGTTATATTCCTCGCATTTTCATTGTTTCCCAATAGACGCATGTTGTCGTTGGTTGATTTATATTGCACTTGGAAAGTGTTTTTGGAGACCGTCAGTTTGAATAACGTTCGAATGACCAGGTCGACACCTGAGTAGCACCCCACGCTCCAAACTTCCATACCACGCTAATGTGAGGACTCCTCTATATTGAGGGTGTTCAGTGATAATTGAATTTGGACCCGTGACTAGACAGAAACGATGTCAGCTACTCGACATGCCAGAGACAACATTACGCAGGGAAGAACTCGACACACATAAGGACATGCTTCATCCATTTGAAATGAAGTGAAAAAAAGTTGAGAAGCACACTTTTTCCTCGCAAAGCTCTACTTTTTATTACGTTTGAGCATAATAGTGTTAGATTAATTACATTTTTTTCTTCTTCTGGATTTGAAAAATTACTCGCACATTTCACGTTTATTTTAAAATGTCACTATTATGTGAAATCATTTCAATTGTGGAGAGGTATATAGCGAGGATACAAGTTTCCACAACGGGAAAAAAAAGTCCAATAAAGTTGGCATTAAAGCCGGGACTTTGCTTTCTATTTATAATGCTGTTTAATGGTCATTTTAACACATTGATGCACTGAAAATTATATATTCCGAATTCCAGAATAAATCTCACAAAGTCCTATTAATACAGTTTTGAAAAAAAAAAATTATTATAGCAAAAATATTTCTTACCAAAAATGCGGTTCTGTAATGGTTGGCACCTCTTCAAATGAACATTGGCTAGATCTCAGAAAAGACAGCGTTTTTGTCAACGTTCTGTAGCAGCCATTTTAATCGTTTTTCCGGTGCCCCCTTCCAATGTTCTATCTCTACTGTTAGAAATGAGGTTCTGCTGAAATGTTATTGTTAAGATGTAAGGTGATTGTATTAAAAAGATCTCTGGAGAAAACTAAGTGCAATAAATAAAAGGTTGCAAAAAATAAAACTGAGAGTGCAAAATCATTCTTTGCAACTTTTATTTTCTCTCTCTTTGAATCAACTTCATCCCGTTGTTTAGGTCCTCTTTTCCTCTCGGTGCTTCCAAATTTTTAAGAAATGATTGATTGTTAATTAACGTCGCATTTTGAAGTAATACAAGGACTATTGGCTACGGATTTCATTCTTTTAAATACTAATCTCACCTTTATCAATTTCTCTGCACGGAGTGACACCTGGGCTTGATCTTACAGCTGCATTCACATCAAGGTTGTCAGCGTCTAACCAATCGAAGACTTCAACTCGACCGAGATGGAATCTCTGATTAGCTTGACGCTCGACGCTGACTGTCTTGGTGTGAATGCGGCTTTACGACCCTGCACAAACACCCATCTATTTCTACTAAAGATTGGCACTCCTTTCCATGTTTTGTAGCCACGGTAGCTTAGTGGTTATGGTCACGAACTCGAGGCTGGTATGTGGTGGGTTCGAGTTCTGATGCCACTGAAGATCCACCGTGTAGAGGGGCCGATGCGCGTTAAATCTGTTGAGGCTCAATGCCCCTCCCCTCATTAGTGTAGTGTGATAGTTAGGAGGAGGGTAGACTACTTGGATGTTGTTCTCGTCCCTTCACGAGGTCCGTCGCTAATAGCGCCATCGTGTATGAGGATCCCAATCAAGCTTTGTTGAGATTTTCTGACATTTCCGAGCTTAATTGTTGCCTAATGGTTATGTTCACTGACTCGTGACAGCCGTGCCATAAGTTCGAGCTTAGTACCATTGCAGATACACCGTGTAGAAAGGTGCACATTAC
The DNA here is from genome assembly GCA_019973955.1 of Trichonephila inaurata madagascariensis. NCBI lineage: Eukaryota > Metazoa > Arthropoda > Arachnida > Araneae > Nephilidae > Trichonephila > Trichonephila inaurata. The sequence continues at coordinate 26,466 of BMAV01018396.1, forward strand.
ATCTGAGCATCTCAATGTCCTCCCTTTGATGTGGTAGTAAGGAGGGGGAAGGGGGTAGTCAGAGCTCAGGTGTCGCCTTCGTCATTTGACCCTGGTTCCAAATGACGAGGTCCGTCGCCCATAGCCTTTATAGTGCGAAGTAAATAAACTTTCGCTCACTCCCCCGCGCTTCGTTCAAATGAAGCGAAAGAAAACATTCAGTTGTAAGAATTCGATGAGCTGCTCGATCGCTGATGAGTTCTTACGAGTCTTCTATTCCGCGTCGTGTTTTGGAATGTTGCGAGCGATCTTTGGCGAAAAAGAGTGGAAAGGAGCTTTTCTTCCATTTGTCAGAGCAAATGACTTCCTTCGCCGCGAAGACGAATGCGTTTAATGGGTTCGTCGCAAACTCATTTCCGCGCGGCGCCGGGGTTAACCGAGTCACAGGAAATGTGGCACGCTGTAGCTCTAATCACTCGGAAATGGACGCCCTAAACGGATTAAAAAGAACGCGCCCTGTAATTGTTTTCGTACGCTTTTCCTCTTGCCTGAACGGCCGCCCCTCCGTTTTCTTGAAGGATCCTTCTTTTAAAGAAAGTCTTCTCCACTTTCCAAAACATGGGCGCTAGTGGATGTTCTTTAATCACAAGGGATGTTTCTCTTAATCTTCTACAGATGTCATTTCGAAGACTTAATGAGACACTTCATTCTGCGAACTTCCTTTCGTTAGTCACTTGTAAACTGGATTATCGGGTGAACTCAGGTGTCGTCCGTATCACTTGACCATGGTCCAAAATTGCAAGGTCCGTCGCCAAAAGCCCTCGTGTAGCTGATGAGTGCGACGTTAATATTCACTCACTCACTCGACAGTTTGTGTGAAAAAAAAGCATACATGTATCCCAGTCAGTGGCGCACACAAGGGGGGTGTCCTAGGAGTCCGGACACCCCCCACATAGCCCTTGATTTTTTTTCCGATTGGTTATAATCCTTGTATATATTACGTAAAATTTAATATTATGTATTTAATAATAATTTATTACATAATTAATGTTAATTATTTGTTCAATAATTATTTTTGTATTGTTTTTGTTCCCGAAAATCGATAAAATCAAAAGAATGTGTTGGGTGGCGTATTGGAGGATGATACCAAAAGGGTGGACTTTCGACCCTAACCCCCACTTGAAAAATTTTTGGGTGCGCTACTGATCCCAGTTACGAAATATAAAGCATGGGTAGGTGGCACTTGGATCATAAATTAATATTATTAACGAGTAAATTATAAATATATTTTTAATTGAAAACAATTATAAAATTCTCGTGCCCCACAAAGTATCACACGGGAGAGTAAATTATATTAAAAATTAGATTAGAAATTCGTAATAACAAATGTAATACTTTTTTAATTGCCTATACATAAGTACCTATTACATGTTGATCTAATTGAAATATTATTTTAAGATACATTTTTCTAAGATGTGTGTGGAATGGAGTTCCACACAGAAACATCTTCAAGTTCAAAAAGTTCCATGAGTTGAGAAAGTTTGAAGACCGCTGCTGTATGGAATTGAGCCTTTCAAATGTGCGGAAATTTCTTCGTTGTCCTTGTCTCTTGATCGCCGTTCAGGATTTCGAGCCTCGTTGTTAATGGGAAACAAAGTGTACTTTCCGTGGAGTATTTATTCTCTTTCAACTAAGTCAGAAATATTTTATTTCCGTCTTTCGTCTAGTTATAAGTATCATATTGACATTGATTTAAAAAAAAGAAAAACGTCTGGAAAAAAAAAGAATCCGAATCTTCTGTTCCTGTTTGTTTTTCGTCTGCCCACCCTTCACCGGGGCCTTTCCCTGTTGCTCCCTTTTGTTCCCCACCGGGGCACCCCCTACTTTCATTCATCATACCTTGCCTCCCCTCCTTCAAGAGATGGGGGAGAGCCTTGTGAGTCACGGGTATAATCCAGGGGTGCGGGGGACTCCTTTGTGTGCGTCTTCTATTACAAAAGAACACGAGGGGGTAGGGAGAAGCCCTGCTGTCTCTGATCGAGGTAAGTTTCCAATCGGGACATCCCATCTCTGTCGTTTCTCTATTGTATCCTTTTTTTTAATACACCAGAATAGAGTTGTCTTTTTCATTTTAAAGAGATTTTTGAGTAAGAACGTGAGCATTTCGCAATACTGGATATTAAAGAAAAATTGTCTGTACTACTTTGCGAAACTGAAAATTACACCGAAGATTGGTCATGAAAATGCAAGAATTCAAAACAACATGTTGTTGCTCATGTTGTTGTTGTTGTTGTTGCTCATTCCACCTGCCTGACATAGTCAGAACGAGGCCCACGAAATTCATCATGGCAATGGGCTAGATGTACGCCTGTCGTTGGCTTTTAGCCTTAAGCACCATACAGGTGACAGTACGATTTATCTCGGAGAAATTTCCAAAGGAACGATAGATGGCGACACCACCTATCTCCACCTCCACAATTTAGGCATGGAACTGAATTGGAGGGAAATTTTCTCCAGTTTCCTGCACTCGTGATTCAGCTCACAAGACTTTCGGACCCACTGATTTAACGAGCACGTGCTCCGCGTGTACTCGGAGGGTATTTGGCGGTACGGGCATCGAACCCAGGCCTTCCGGTCCGGAGTTCGGTGTTCTAACCACTAGGCTACCCACGGCCCCAAAACAACATTAAAGGCTGAAGGCGCGCCGTGGCTCCCCCTCAATAGTTGGTTTCTGCTTTCCGGAGGAAAACGTCTGCAGTTTCGCTTCGTGCAAGGGTGGGAATTCGCATTGTTCGCAGAGCTTAATGGGGCAACAGTTTCCATCACTTCTCGCCGGGATATTTAGTGGACTTAGCCTACTATCAAATGAAGAAAAATTCTCTGCAATTGTTCCGGGGGAAGAGAGGACTTGGGTTATTCAGCGGATACAAGTCAAAAACATAAACATAATTAAAGATAAGATACATAATTTTTACAGAATATATATATGTAAGAGTTCGCGTTAATCTAAAAATGTAATAATTCACATTAATCTTCCCTTGATGGCTTTTTTAAACTGAAATGGTCCCGAGTCCATCAGAATTTTGATTCATAACTAAATTAGGAGTTATTTACAGTCACTCAAAAAAGTATTGGGACACTTTGCGTGCATAACTGTAAAGCCATTTATAAAAAATATTTATCACATTAAAACAAAAACAAAATGAATTTATATTTTTACATTTGGTGTACAGTATATAAGGAAAATTTTATTAGTATTTAGAATTATAATTTGATCTAGCTTTTCAAATATAATTCAAAGGCACACTGGAGTCAAAAAAGTATTGGGACACTTTTGAAATGAGAAATTTAACAAATATACAGCGCATCAATAGAATTTAATTTCACACTACTTTTTAGACTAGAAGTTTAAACACAAGTGTTTCAACAGATAAGATTATTTATAGAAAAAATGGCGAGAAACAAAGTTATATTGGTTGATGCGCGAAATCTTGTAAAAAGTCATTGGAAAGAGGAAAAATCAATTCGCTGTATAGAAAAAATATTGAAATTGAGTAAGTCTACTGTTTTTAACGTCATTAACAGGTTCAAGAAAACAAATAGTTTTGAAAACAAGCAAAGATCAGGGCGTTCAAGGATATTTAATGAACGTGAAGAGAGGTGGATTGTGAGACAAGTACACATTAATCCAAGAACTAGTGCATTAAAAATGACTTTGCAATGTAAAAGTAGGTTAAGGAAATCAGTAAATCCTGAAACTGTCAAAAATGTTTTAAGAAAACATAAGTATCATGGCAGAGTACCGCAAAGAAAGCCCTACATCAGCAAAGAAAATAGACAAGCTAGGTTGTCATTTGCTAAAATGTATGTAAAGCAACCAAAAGAATATTGGGAAAATTTAATTATTTTTGTTTATGAAAGCAAATATAACATTTTAGGATCGGATGGCAAGCAAACAGTTTGGTGGAAATCAAATACAGCAATGCATGCCAAAAATTTACGGCCTACTGTCAAATATGGAAGGGGTAACCAAATTGTCTGGGGCTGCATGGCAAGCTCTGGTTTCGGGAACTTACATTTTATTGATGGTATAATGAATAAATGTGTTTATCTTGACATATTCAAGCGAAATTTAAAGCAAAGTGCGATTAAAGCTGGAAATCTTAGGATATTTTAAATTGTACCAAGATAATGACCCGTGACATACTGCAGATATTTGCAAGTAATGGGTCCGTTTTCCACTGTCCTAGAGTTATTAAAACTCCTGCAAAAAGTCCAGATTTTAATCCCATTGAACTAGTGTGAGATTATTTGCAGCAAAATCTATACGAGCACCAAATTTCTAATAAGCAGGACTTAAGAAAATATTTGGTCGAAGAGTGGACCAAAATCGATAGATCATTTTGCAAAAAATTGATCCAATCCATGCCAAATAGACTTCGAGAGGTCATAAAAAGCAAGGAGGGCCCAACAAGATATTAATTTCTAAGTTTGAATTTTTTTTCTTAATTTATTGAGAAGTGTCCCAATACTTTTTTGAGCCCTTTTCTTAACTCAGTTTTTTATTTTCAATTTTAACCATAATTGCATTAATGTATGAAATTTGTTCAAATTATTATTATTTGTATTTAACAAAATAACGTTTACTTCTTTTTTTTTTTTTCAATTTCATTTGTATGTTTAAGTAAAATATTACGATAAAAATCTATGAACTGGTAGTGTGCCCCAATACTTTTTTGACTGACTGTGTATCCATCATTTTGTGGAAGATTTCAGCTGCTTGGTGAATGCCTTGGAAACCGTTCGTGTGTGTCTTAAATATAGTTTTGTGTGCGTGTTATGCGTTCTGTGTTTGTTAATAGGCTCTACATAAATATAATAAGGGAAGATGTGTATCAACCACCAAGTTTCTTATCCATTTTGGGCCACATAGAATTGAAAAATTATAAAAAATCGAAAACTAAAAACAACAAACCACACACAAAACATAATTAAATACGATATATAAAAAGTCAATTGACCAAAATGGAAAACCATTATGTTTTCTGAAGCTGTCGACGAGACTTAGGGCGGTGAAGTAGAGTTTAAATCTCTTTATAGAATTCCAACCTTGCTCCTTCAGCAGAAAATTTATACATACTTGTGCAAGAAAATTGTAGAAAAATGATTTAAGCCTAACTATAGCATTTGTAACCTTACGTTACAAACAATTAATCTAAAAATAATGAAAAATGACTGTTGCAAATTGGTCAAATCAACAAAATGATGCACTCTCAACAAACATAAATTCTATAATATATAGTCGGACTTCTCTATATAACGAAGTCGCTAAATCCCGAAAAAAAGTTTGCTATATGGAAAATTTGTTATATAGAGGTTCATTTTTCAATTTTCTTTATAAACCACATAAAACATATTTTAAATTCATATAAACACTTATTTTAAATTCATAAACATATATATTAAAAAAATAATTATTCATACCTTTTTATATAAATTAATAATAATTATTTTATGTATCTTACCTATCAAAAAGAAAGAAAGAAAAACTGCAAGGATAGTTTCTTTCTGCCTTTATCCACTTCCTAAAGAATTGACTTCTTTTCTTTGATGCTCAAGCACTTAGGTTTTGACATTTTCGAGCTACAAGAAACAAAGTTACAAGCACGACTGTTCGACACTACAAATGAACGGAGACTAGTTCACGGACACGGGGACATGAGACAATTCCATTGAGAGCGAAAGAGGATATCGAAGATGTTTCCAGTGAATTGACGATGGGGGTTAAAAGTTGCACTTCTTGGATGAAACTATTGCTCTCGGCGAATTAGGTACCTAATAAAACCAGTTCAAGATTTATGATCACCATAAAATATGAGTTAAAAGAAAGAATAACTTGAAATGCCCAGAAATACTTTAAAAAAAAAGAGGAAAAAAATTGAATCACAAGAGAAAAAATGCACTTAAGTTATTTTACGAAGAAAATCGTGAAATGTTCGTGGTTCCAGAAAAAAGTTCGCTATATAGAAAAATTCGCAATATAGAGGTTCGTTATATGGAGATTCGACTGTTCACACTCAACAGACATATTCATATATATATTCTATTATATCTGCATAGAATTTATAAAAAGTTGCATTTTCCGATGCATTATTACGATATTTAAGAATGGGCATATGAAAGTATTTAAATAGGAATCTGAATTTGTGCGTAATGTAGATTTTGTATTATTATGATATAAAAATACTTTTAAGTAATCGTGTAGTCGACAAGTAATTAATCAAAACATAACAGTTTGGGGTAATCTTTTATTTTTAATTATTACTTAAATAAGAAGTAGTAACAAAATATATTTTTATACGAGGCTATATACCTCGTATTACATGCTTCGTTAAAAAAAAAAAAGGGGGTATATTAACCAAATATTTATTTGATATGATTTGACTCGATTTCTGATTTATTTTGCTCTGTGAAACAGCACTACGACCATTAGGAGACGGACCTCTTAATTTTGAATCACGTTCAAAGGACGAGGACGACACATGAGCTGGCATTTTCGTCTGAGGAAACCAGATATCTAATTAATGATATTAAAATTTTTGTGCAACTCAGATCTTCAGTAACATATGATCAAAAAAAGCATCTCATGTCAAGACGTATAAATTTCAATGAAACATACTATTAAATATTAATTGAAAACATGTCAAATTTGAAAAATTTAATATTCAATTTCTGTTTAGCGAGAATATTTTCAAGTTGAAGGGGAGGGGGGAGGAGTCATAACACAAAATAGTTTTATTACTGAGGAGTAGATGGCGTTACTTATACAGAGATTTGAACGCGAAAGCTGTGTTCTTCTACATTGTGATAAACGCAGCAGATAATCTCTCTTTCGTGCCATCTGTCAAGCAAGAAGACGACACTTTTTCGAATTGCCGTTGGAGTTTTTGCTCAATGTTTAAAAGAATGAAAACCCGTCTTTTTACTAGCAAAACAAACCCTGACTTTACTTTCGTGAAGAGCTGAATTGTTTTCCCTCTTAAATATTTGAATATTTTTACAAATGAAATATTCATTTTTTGCACTTATTGCGAAAATTTTGTCTTTTCTAAATGGGACGATATTATATTTCTATATCTATATCAGTAGCACACACAGGAATTTTTCAAGGGGGCGTTCACTGTCGATAGTCCTTGATTCTCATATCATGCTCTAATACGGCGCACAGCATTTTTTGATTTTGTAGATTTTCCGAGAACAAAACACAATAAAAAATTAATTATTGAATGAATAATTAGCATTAATTAATAAAATTAATTATTAATAACACAAACTTAATCAAATTTTACGTACTATATACATAAAATTATAATCAAATAGAAAAAAAATCAAGGGCTTTTGCGAGGGGGGGGAGTCGGAATCCGGAGACCCCCTTCCACCCTTGTGTGCGCTACTGATCTCTCTATATATCATGTATCGGAGTAATTCTTAGATTGACAGGAGAAATGCAACGTGCAGCCGTTTATCATATTATATTTCTTTCAATATTCAGCAAAGCCGTCTGTACTCCAAGCCATGACAAAACGAGTCCTATTTTCAGCGTCGATCAGGAGCCAGTGCGTCGTTCATTTACGTGGCTCTTCGTTAGTTCGCTGGAGTCAAAGTCCTTATGCGGGAGGTGGGTTGAGTTGTTCTGGTAGGTTTCACCCCAACTGACACTTGAAGGGTAGACGATTCATCACATCTATAAAGGAGAAAAGCGACTCACTCATTCACTCCCTTACTCCACACGATATCTCCGGAACTTTTAAACCTACAGACTTGAAATTTGATAGGTAGGTTCTTTTCAAGGAGTAGAGATCCACTAAGAACGGATTTTGTGAAAATCGAACTCCAACGAGCGTTATGAGGGTTTAAGGGCTGTTATAGGTAATTATTTTCATCTTTAAACTCTTAGACGTACAGTCTTAAAATTTGGTAAGCAGATTCCCCTTTCATAGAGTAGAAATCAGCGACCAAGTGGATTTTGCGAAAATCCAACTTCAAGAGGTGTTGTAGAAGATTAAGGGGCATTATAGATAATTATTTCCATTTTTAATCTATTAGACTTACTTGATTGAAAATTGGTAGACATTTTCCTTTCATGGAATAGAATTTCTTTAACAGAGAGTTTTACAAAAATAGGTCACCAAGAGGAGATGTGAAAGGTCAAAGGAATTTATAGAAAAAAATTCCTGTTTTTGAATTGTTAGACCAACATACTTGAAATTTGTTAGGCATGTTTCTTTTGTTGAATAGAGAATTACTAAGAACGGTTCTTTTGGAAATCGACTCTCAACGGAGTTACGCGTCGTATTAATAGTAAAAATTCCGTTTTTGTTCTTTTTCCGTTTTTTTCTGAAATTTGGCACTTATGTTTATTTTACGGAGTAGAGATCCGCTGAAAACTGGTGTTGCGGAAATCCACTTGGCTATTGGTTTTTGAGAGCACAAAAAATCATTTTAGTTCAATTTTAGAGATTATTACAAATTATTAATTAGATATTTTGTCCTTTTTATGTCAAATGGCGATGTATATTTTTCAATAAAATCGAATTCTTAATGCTAGGACTTTGATTTCAATAATTTATACATATATACAAACAGTATGTATGTATACATGATGAAATACCCTGCGAAGCGGGTGGGTAACGGCTAGTGTGTATATTATATCCTGCTTTATTATATATTCCTGCTTTAGCACTGTAGGTTCTCTAGTACTTCTACACTTTTATTTTATATTACTATATATATATATGTGTGTGCGTGTGTGTGTGTGCGAATATACCATAAAATTCGGAGTATAACGCTTACCTATACTTTCAAGCTGCAATTTTTAATTTTTAAGTATATTCGCCGTATAACGCGCACCCCCTTTTTTCGAAGAAACTACTATGTACATGCGTAATATCTCGAATAAATGACTTCAAGTTTTTTATTCAAGGTATTGTTATAAGCTTTAGAAAAAAAATATTATACTTCTAGAACTACAACCGTTTAAGTTCATAAGGCATGTCATTTCTTTTAAAAAATAAAGAGTATTTTAATGTATGTAGAAGTCCAATTTTTTTTCTATGCCCGTCTTTTTTTTATTTTTAAAGTTATCATTTTTATACCTGGGGTATAACGCGCACGCTTAAATTTCCATCTCAATTTGTGCGTTATAAGTGCGCGGTATACGTCGGATTTTACGGTATAATCAAATCAACTTTTATATAAATATCATGTTTGGTTCTTATAAATTAGCGTTAAAACAATCTTGGATATTCAGTGCATAGAAAATTCTCTGGGTTTTTTCTTTTTGTGCATTTTAAAATTGCTTACCTTTTATTTAGCATCTTAAATGGATTTTATGCTCTAAAATTCTGATGAAACAACAAACAAAAACTACTGTTTTAGTAAAACTGTATCCTAAACGCCTCTTCTTTCTGTTACAATTTATTATTTGTCGGGAAAAAAAATCCGCCAGTAATTGGGGACAGTTCACATTTATTTTTAGGGAGAGGGGAAAGGTCAAATGAAGCGGTTGGGTGTGCACATTCATACTCAAAATCTCATTTCCATAATACTTATTTGAGTGTTTCAAATATTTGCATCTTAATATTTTAATTTTTATTGCGGCAACTTCGTTGTTGAGTCTTGGGTGATTATCCTGGTTACACCAAAGACTGTTATGACGGAGGCAATAAATTAACTCGGACCGCGTAATACCTCAGAAGGCAAAGTAATGAAGTTTGAGTGTCACCCTCGTTGTGGCTGCAAATTACAAATTTTATCAACAAAATCCTTAGTGCGATTGTAATTTTTAAAAAATCTTATTTAGGCTAATCATTATTTATAATTATTATTTTTCTTCTACGATTATTATTTATATCGAGGGTAAGTGATGACGATTTTTCTTTCAAAAGCGAAAATTGTGTGATTTTTCTTTTCCCTCCTTTCAGAAGAAAAAAACCCTAAGAGTTATTTATGATCGTCTCTATTATGCTCTAAGAAGGTTTCTCTTTCTGATTGCCAGGAAAAACAAATCTTTTTTGTGGCCGGCCGGCCGGGGCGGAAGACGCTGGGGATGCGCAGTGGCGCGGAACTAAAGTACGAGATATCCAGAGGTTCTTCTTCACTTAATAGATAATTAGGGCGGCCGCACTTAACATGATTACTGCCCCTGGAGCCGCCGCCCACCACAAGATGACCGGGGCGCACTTTCACGCACCGAAGGACAAAGACGAGATCCGTCATTCCGTATGCGGGTCTCGCAGCCCCTCCTTCTCTTCTTAGAGGTTCCGCTGCGTAGCCCCTGCATTTACAATCACTCGCATTAGTCTTCGCGGCGCCCCCTCACCTCCGACGATACAGAATGGACCGCTTCTGCAACCCCCTCTCCTTTTTTTCTTTCCTCGCAGTAGTCGTTTCCCCTGAGTTTTGCTAGCTCCTGTGGCAACGGTTCCTCTCGGATGCTTCTGCCCCCTTGAGGTTGTTTCCCTCCATGGGCGGAGTCTCTGACGCCTTTTGCTCGTGTCATCTTCTGCCGCGGAATTATCTTACACTTTTGTTTGTTTCGCTTGTATTTCGATAACATGATGCGCGTGCCCCTGGGGCTGCATGACTCGAAAGGGGCGCTGAAAGAACTCTGAAAAGAAGTATCCTCAAATTTTATCTAACCAACAAAACTGTGATTCCGTAAACGAGGAAAAAGTAAATTTCAAAACAGTTGCTTCTACATCTATCTTTGGATCTTTATAAAATCTTTGGTTAGTACAATTCGAAAAGGGTAAGAAATGAGAAAATTCTGTTAGTGGCTAGAATTTTGAAAAATGTTAAATCTTCCTTCGAAAACCTGTACTGTAGAGGAAAGGAACTGAAAGTCATTGTCGAGTACTATCGCACACACTTAGTGAAAACTCAAGAGTTCTCACAGCTTTTTAAGGCATTTTTCTCAGTCGCCCAGTAGAAAATACGCTTTTCGAAACAATGAAATTTCTGAGAAAGGGGAAAATGTTTTATGGAATTTGTTTAGACAATTTTAAAAAGTTTGCTCGATGTAGTTATAGTATAAAGTCAACTTCTTTGGAAGGAAAAAATAAGAGAAAAGAAAAAACTGAAAGTACAGAATAAATTATTTATATACAGATTTTTTGTTTTTACTGGAGCAACCTCTTGTGGCATGTGGATTTGCTGATTCTAGGCCGAAGATAGTCGTACAAATAATAATGGCGGGCTTTCTACGTTAATTCTAATAAAACGTTGTATGAGAAATTGTGTGAGAGGTTCAGCGAATCGAGTCTAATCTTTATTTTTCAGTTGCTATCATTTTTCTTAAATCAAATGTATTCAGAAAAAGAAAACGTATTGAAGTCTTGCATTTCTTAATTTGTGATCGTGGTAAGTGACTTAACGTTGATGTGGCTTGGAAGTTTAGGAGAGTGGGAGACTAATTCAGGTGTCGTCGCTTGACCGAGGCTTAAAATGACGCGCACGTTGGCCTCAGCCCCCGTGTCGCTTCAAAATGGGACTCTAATCAAAGCAATCATTCTGCTGGGGTGTTCTCGTCAAAAGGTTATCATTGTTGGAAAGGGGGCTATGGCGATGGACTTCGTAATTTTGAACTTCGGTCAAGTGCCGGGGAGAACACTTGAACTGGCACCTCCTCTCCAGACTACCATACCACGTTAAAGGGAGTATTTTGAGCTGGACATATTTTAGCATTCATCGAACGCTCTACACGGTGGATTTTCAGTGGCACCAGGGCTCGAATACGTGACACGCCGATTACGAGTTCGTGAGCATCACCTACAATTACAGGGACAGCAGTTCATAGGTAAAAAATTCGTATGGCAGTCTAGCGTTCAAAAAGGGAATTGATTAAATTTTTTCTCAGGGATTAAAATAATACGAGTACTTAAATCTTCTTTCTGCATTTTGAACCCCCATCTCCTGTACATTATTACTCATATGTAAGTACTACTTTGATATGATTAGAAAATCAAAGAAAAAGGGTCATTTATTGCAGAAGAGATAGATAAAGAACGGGTTTTTGTTGGACCCCCTCTAGCACAAATGCACGATGCGATGCGAGCGAGCATTGAGGCATAATCCTGAGACATCTCGTTCCACAGTTGCTGTTAACACGCCTCCAATTTCTAACAAACTCGTAGGCTGTCCAACTTGCCATCCTAAATGATGCCAAATACGCTAAATGGGTGACAAATCTGGGGATCGAGCAGGCCTGGGAAGGGTGGTAATGGGGTGGCTCCTGAGAATTGTCACACATGTGGCTGAAGGATGTCATGGACGTACCGCTGGGCTGTCATTGTGCCATGGATCAATATGACGTGTATCGTACTCGATGGCACCCAATACCATCACATCAACTGTGGGAGTGGTGTGTCGCTGTAAAGTGAAGACAGGGTTGAGGCGTTCACAACGGGTTCTCCACACACGTTGTCATCACTGCTGAAATTGAATCTAGATTCGTCGCTGAAGACAATCTGGTTCCATTCCGTTGCACCTCAATCCTGCGGTGCGTGACATTTCGATGGGTGGGCGTCAAGGGCAGCACACGAAATGGGCGCCGCAATACCAGAACGACCTTCAGCCAAACGCCTTGGGTGGTTCGAGAAGACACAGGGGACCGTAGTGAAGGTGCTACCTGTGTCCGGGCAGCAGCCAACGAGGCAGTTGGCTCTACGCGTGTGTGTCGTGTGATGCGACGGTTTTCTTCGTGACTGGTCAGTCTAGGGTGTCCTGAGCCTGGTCGCCGTGTAAATGATGTTTCTTCTGTGTACTGGTCCCAACATCTCCCCACAGTCAAATAAGAACTTGCTGTTTGACGAACTACTCGCCGAGCTGACCACCCAGCTTCCGTCAACCCGATGATGCTCTCGAACTCTGACAGCTGCTCATATTGTCTTCAATGGAGGCGTAACAGCATGTCTACCTCAGCGTTTTCTTTGCAAAAGATTGAGTACACTCTAACAAGCTCTGCTTACCTGTTTTATATTCCAAGAAGAACGTTCAACGCCCTCTAGTGGCATTACGCCATGCACAATCTAATCATTTGCCCGACATGTTTCTTCATGCCAAGTTTCGTTACGATCCCACAGTTATTTCTTGGTGCGCAAATTTTTATGGCAATGAGTGTACTTCCAGAAGCATGCTATGATTTGTATATTGAATTGAATATACACGCTTCCCTTAATATTTTTCTCCGTGTATAAAAATGGAAGGAAAATGAGTGGGTTGTGTTATTCCCTTTGTAGAACGATCTTGTTTCCTTTAAACCTTTTGTGTATGCATTTCTTTGCCTCTTCGTTTTCTCAAAAGCGAACCAAAGGGTAGTGTTTAGCTAAGAGGGGTGGGGCACCCTAAGAACACCCCTTCTTTCCCTCTTTAATAATCGATTGGTGCATTTTTCACGAAGGCCCATCGCTTTCTTAACCCTTTTTTTCCCTGCGCTCGCGGAGCACTTTGCGATATTAAGGCAGTCCGGGGCGGCTCCCAGGGGACGCCCTGGCGAAGGGGGGTGACGGAAGGAGATCGCAATTAGATTGCGGCGACTTAACAGCGAAAGCGCATTTGCCAGATATGATATGTCTCACGAGGAAGGGGAGGGGGTTCAACAGTGGAGAAAAACGATGACCACGTGCTGTCCCGAATAGCCAATGAGCGCGCGTGGCAGGTGAAAAAGTTTAAGCAGTCTCGGGTACAGTGAAACATGGTCCTTCGGTAGCGGCGATAAATAACTTTAATTGTCTCTCGCTTCCTATTTTAACCTGTTCTTTTCTACGGTGAGGCGTCATTATAGAAACAGATACAGATTGGATTCTCCTTAGCAGGGGGTGGGAGCGATTTTTTTTTATTTTTTGCTTCCCCACTTACCTTAGTCTCAATTTCATTGTTCAGCTACCGCCGGTGAGAGGTGTAATTGTTTTGGGTAGGGGGTGGCTGTGTGTGGAATCGAAACCGTTCGGTCATGATTTATCGTTAATGATGAGCGGGCCTTAATCGTCTGCCGGTGCACACTAGAGAGGGTGGACGTGATTTCGAAGAAATTCTTCGAACGATCGAAAGGAATTAAATAAAGTGTAGTGAGGGAGAAGGTAGAATTGAACTTAGAAACTTGAACGCTATCTTGTTTCGAAACAAATCGTTAAATAGTTTGTTCTATTTTCGGAAAGAAAAAAAAACTGATTTAAAATAGCTCCTATTTTATATCCCCATTTATTATGTGTGTACCAAAGAGGCAAAACACTTTGATATGTTGGCAAATTTCTCTTGCTAACGTCACCAAAAAAAAAAAAAAACTTTCTACATTAATAATCAAGGTTGTACCTCATCAGTGAATATGTTTGATATTTCTGATCTCTTATGGTGTCCTGGTAGTTGAGATGGCAGAACCTCAACCGAGTCCAGATTTCGTTTCATCGAAAGGTTGTCACGTAGAGCCATAGCACTTGTATGTGCATGTCATTGTGACTCGAAGTACCAGGTTCTGTTGCGTAACCGTTGTGACGTTCGGACGGAATAAGGAAGCAAATTCAGAAGAAATAAATTTCCATTTAAAATAAACTCCAACCTTCCATGAGCCGTACCCAATTATAATTTGCACTAGTTCTTAGACCTATCAACTTTTGGCTTTAAGGAAACCATGAAATAGACACACTCTTACGATGGTCTCTCATCTTTTTGAAGTGGTATGAGTTCTGTTCTTTATATAAACTTCATAAAATGCGTTTAAGGAACAGTAATAAAGGACTATAGGTAATCTTTTTGCATTGCTTAAGAGGAAAAGTTGCGCTACTGAAATTTGACCCAGAAACAAAATCTGCCTTAATCAGTGCGGTTTGCGCAACTGCACGTCAGTTGGATGAGTAATGTTAAAAAATTTCCTTTTGGTCTCAGAAATGATCATGTGAATAATCTCTCGCATATAAAAAGGAATCATTTCTCTCTTTTTAATTGTTTCTCTAATGATTCGAAGTTCGGATGATCTTCAAAGAAAGAGGTGGGGGGGGATAGGGCGTCATTAAATCGGAATGCGCATCAGTCAACGAACCCGAGGAAGAAGCTAATGAAGGGGCTGTCTTCCAGAAAAAAGGGGTCAACGGACGTGTGCGCAGATGGAGAGGGAGCAGGTGGTCGTCCCAAAGGGTTTTTCCTCGCGCAGGTGGGACAAGCCCCAAGACGTTTGGGTCAGTGGAACTTTCTCTTATTTCCAGACGCAGAAAAAGGTATATAGCGAAAATCCCGCCTGACCATGGACTTTTTTTCCGTCACAAAGTTCGATTTCGATTTATAGTTTTCGTGAAAGGTATCGTTGTACAGCCGTATCCTTTGAAATGTCCGCTTAACGACATCATATGATTGTATGCTAATTTCCGATAAGTTTTTCTTCGCCAAATGTGAAAGAGCTTGAACTGAATTAAGAGTCAATTTTCAGATTGGAAAATTTCCCAGTTTTCCCGCCGGAAATTCATCTCCACCCATTCATGACGTTGTAATTCATACTCCCTTCTATTGTTTTATCGTGTTTTGAAGCATTGAAAACATTCCTGAGATAGGCTAAATTTTTAACACGTCAAGTTCAAAAGACATTTATAAGAATTATGGAAAGCATTTTATACCGGAAAAAAAATAGATACATCTGAAATGAAATGAGCAGCCTTATAAAATGTGCTTCTATCACGTGGATAGCAAAGTCAGAATGTAATATTAGTGTCGGATCTAAAAATTTTTCATTCTTCAAATTAAAAGCGGAGGTAAGCCCCTGCATTTTTTGTGCAGGTTGTTGTCCACGAACTCTATAGAATACGATTCGTATAAATGATTTATTGACATTTTAGTCAATTCTGTTGAAAGGGTACACTTTTTTCTAATGATTTACCGTATTTATTAGAATCTGAGCCGGTATCGATTCTATAAGACGCACCTCAAATTCTCAACAAAATTTTGTGGAAAATGGAAAATAGTGTAAAATGGTTTATCGATATCTAGATTTACGGAGTTAAAAAAAATTCAAAATGAGAACTAATCACATAAGTGAATGAATAATTAGTTATTTTATCAGTATTGTATACTTTTAAACACCTATATGAACCTATAATTGCTCTAAATACCCCATCCAACAAATTTTTTCTCCTTCGATTCTAACTCGCACCCGCTTTTCAGTAGCATTAACATTGGGAAAAAAGTGCGGCTTAGCTTCGACTAAATTTAGTATTTCAATATCGGATCGTGGCTTGCCTTGTCACCAGTTCGAGCCCAGTACCACTAAAGACCCACCGAATAGGGCAGCGATGCACGTTAAATCTGTCGAGAGCTGAAACGTCCCCGTTGGTGTGGTGTGGTAGTTAGGAGAGGGGGTGCCAGCTCAGGTGTCGTCCACGTCACTTAACCATGGTACAAAATTGA
Source organism: Trichonephila inaurata madagascariensis (assembly GCA_019973955.1). Classification (NCBI taxonomy): domain Eukaryota; kingdom Metazoa; phylum Arthropoda; class Arachnida; order Araneae; family Nephilidae; genus Trichonephila; species Trichonephila inaurata. The sequence goes on from BMAV01018396.1 coordinate 42,894, forward strand.
CGTGATTCGTCGCCAAAAGCCCTCGTGTAGCTGAACAGTGCGACGTTAATATTCAATCAATCAATCAATTGACAAGAAAACTGAACTTACATATTGTGGTGGATTGGGATTTACACACAACGAACAAATTAAACACAGACATGATGGAAGTTTTAATGCTGTATGTGGTATTTTTTTTTTTGATAGAAATTCCAAAAATACACATATTTTCCCTGCTGAATATATATTAACGAAATATTTATTACTTATTTAAAAAAGAAATCTAAGTTCGAAGAATGCGTGAATTTCTTTCATCAGGTTCCAAAGTAAATCACAACAGGTTCTATTCTTACTAATCCTCTAGGGAATATTCTTTCGATGACGTATTATGATTATAAAACCTCATTCTATAATGGAACCGTGATTTACGTTAATGAAGGCTACTATTTAAAGTAAAGTGAAGGGAGAAGAGTTAGGAGGATGGTGATTGTTGTAATGCGGAGCCTAAGAAGTTTTAGAGAAGATAATAATGGAAATCAGTAGCGCACACACACAAGAATTTTTCAAGGGTGGGGTCCAGGATCGAAAGTACACTATTCTCGTATCATGCTCCAATACGCCGCCTAACATATTCTTTTGTTTTTGTAGATTTCCATTAACAAAAAACAGTAAAAAATTAATTTTCGAATGAATAATTAGAATTAATTATTAATAATACTATATTACTATATACATAGAATTATAATCAATCGAAAAAAGAATCAAGGGCTTTTGGGGGGCGTTGTGTGCGCCACTGGTAGAAATTGCTCTAGTTCAAGGTGAAAGGATCCAACGGGCCATCATTCTAGGATTCGTATTATTGCTGATGATCTGCTATTCGCGATAAGAACAAGATTTATATTCTTAATGTTTAAATTGGTCTTTTGCTCCCATAGCTTAGGTGGAATTTAGCCAGTGAATAGAAAATGATAATACAGTTTAAGAAAATGTCTCATCATCCCTCACAGAGTGTTCGCGCTGTTAGACTAATACATAACCAATTTTTGTACCGCTGACAGTTTGTGATGTTTCCTATATCACCTATTCAGTTTCAATAGTGATGACGCATATCACAACGCGAGTTTCTTTTACTGTCCTTAAGTAGCCCCTGTAGGACCCATGGCGAGAATCGAAATTCGCACACAGTCCCTACGAGTAGATTAAAAATAGCTAAAAGGAGTAGAGAGAGAGAGAAATGAATTATTTAAAAATTAACCGGATTGTTTCATAGGTTATTACGAGATGTCAGCGCAATAAATTGTTAAAATAATTTTGATCTCTTCGTCCACACGGGTCGTTAATGTAAACAACATGTTTCGCCTGTTTTGTAATTTCTGCATCCGATAATTTTTTATTTATTTATTTTTTGTTTCCATTATACTATTTATTTTCGTATTTTTTGTAGTGTTAAGGTCAGATGTTTAACACCAAGAACGTAGAGGGGAATATTGAGATTCATTTTCCGTTCGTTTTAATAGAAATTAGGTTGCGAGTATCTAAGAGCAGAAGCTGCTTCACACCTCTGAGACTCGCCATCCTCAAGGGCAAAGCTATTCATAGGCTGAGGGGAAAAAGTGGGCCCACTTCATCACGTCCTACTCAAGAGACGCGCTTTTCCTCCCATCAGGACAAGGGTTTTATTTTGTAGTTTCCTTTCACACTCGCGCCCTCTCTCTCCTTCAGTTTAGTCTATATGCAGACACCGTGTATTATGCAATAGAAGAGAAAGAAATAAAATACTAAATGTATATTGTTGGCTCATTAGTAGAACGCTCTATGCTTGTCAAGATTGACGTACGGGATGACCAAGCTGTCCAGATGGGACATTTTATCTCCCCAAAAAGATCGGCTGTTCTTTTCTCATGCCTAGGGCATAACACATGTGAGCCGATTCGGAAAACGGCTTTGATATCTACAGACCTTTTCTTTCACCGACATCCAGACAATGTTTAGTCTCTGCATAGAAAAGAAGCTCCGGTGAATAGCATCCATTGTGTTGGGTTCCTCTCACACATGTGGATCGCAAACGACTTGAATGAAGATGAATGTTGGCCTGTCGTGAAACACACACTCAGTTTCAGTGTGACAAGGCGATTTTTCGCCCTCCAGATGGTGAACGGGTACAGCGTCGGAGTTGGAATCAGATGTGCTGTCCTATTCTTTCCAAGCACCAATGGTGTGGGACTAAAGTGAGGAGAGCCGTGTGTAGACCTGTTACGCTCGTCAATCAGAGATGATTGAGGGCGTGAAAGCCTAGGGAGTTCTCGAGAGTTAACAAGGGTTCTCGATCTCCTTCAATCTTGATTATTACTTCGTTCTCTAGTTTTGTTTCTCTTCTAATGCGCTCAATAGAGTGTGCGGGGGCAGCCGCACCTCAAGGACTAAGGGAGATGAACATAGCAGACTTTTAAAAGGACGGAGTACCGGAGCCGGCGGAGTAACGGCAGGAATGAACTAACTTAGGACTAGAACTTTTCTACAGCGAAAGGCTGTGAACTTTATAAATAGAATAATGAATATACTGTTATATTTTTATTTAATCTGGAATAAAATGCTTTTCACATTAATAGCTGTGTGATCCCTCACGCTACCATGTTATGAAGTAACTTAAAGGGATCGCGACGCCACAAATGCATCAAAAGATAAATTACAGATTTTATTAATCCGGGCCCTGAGCGTAGATCTACAAGCCCCTTGGCACTGGCGGATCGAAATTGAATACCAGAAAACCTAATGAAATCCAGCTTATCTTGGCCTTTACTAGTGCTTTCAGGCCCCGGGCTCCTGAGCGCCCAATGGATAAATCGGCACTGCGAGTTTCGATAGTTGATCATGATTTGTAATAAAGTCATATCAATGACTTTTTTTAAAAAAAATTTGTAAACTCTGATATATTTAGATATTATAATCGTAAAATTCCTACGAGTCACTCATTTTCTCCACAAACTTAAAATTGGAAAGGAACAGACAATGGGAAATTAAAGATGAATTTATTTTTGGGAAACACTGCTCCCTTTTTAAATACTGCGAAATAAAATGTAAAAATACAGAATTATTTATAATTCCCTCCAGGATTTCGAAGCACTATCGCAAAATAATTAAGACGAATAGAACAAAAAGAAGATTTGAAAGAAAATAGAGAAACATTTCAAGTTTTATTTACAAGATGTTTTATGTGTGAAACCTTGGATACACGACCTACATCACTGCGATAGTCCAGCTCCTGCCACACTCTACGCAACACAACAACAACACGTGTGTCATCCTTTCCGAAAACTAACACAAGACCGTCTTCTGTTTATGAGATTATCAATAACATTGATAGAAGAGTAGAGTGCGGCAGGAATGGGACTTTTTCGTATTGATGTATGTCGTGCATCCAAGGTTTCATACTTAGAACATCTGGTAAGTATGATAATAAAACGAAATATTTTTCTCTATTCTTTCAAATACAGTCGGACCTCTATATAAGGAAGTCGCTAAATCCCGAAAAAAAGTTCTTTATATGGAAAATACGTTAGATATAGGTTCATCTTTCAAAATACTTTGTAAACCACATAAAACAAATTTTAATTTCATACATACTATATATTAAAAAAAGTAATTGTGCTCACACCTTATTTAAAATTAATATACGTTTATCTTATATATTTTACTCATAAAAAAGATATAATGAAAAACTTCAAGGAAAAAAAGAAAAGAGAATGTCGAAGAATACACTGTATTTTCAATATTAAGAAAATAATTTTATATTAAAATAAATGAATTTTAAAGACATTTTTTCTAATTTAAAGCATACAAGTAATTTTAAACACACATTATTTTACAACTAGAACTCCACTGAGGGTGTAAGGGGATATCGAAGATGTTTCTAGTGATCTGCACAATGGGGGTTAAAGGTTGTAATTCTTGGGTGAAACTCCCAGAATTCTATTGCCTTTGGCGAGTTAAGCATCTAATAAAACCAATTCAAGATTTATGACCAGCATAAAATGTGTTCATAGAGGATAACTTGAAATGTCCAGAACTACTTTAAAAATTGGGAGGAGAAAAAAATTTAATCACAAGAAAAAAAAAGTTCGTTATATAGAAAATGCACTTCACTATAGGGAGGTTATTTTAGGAAGAAAATCGTGAAATTTTCTTGGTTCCAGAAAAAAGTTCGCTCTATAGGAAAATTCGCAATATAGAGGTTCGTAATATGAAGGTTTGACTGTATTATTTTTTGCTCTGTTCGTCTTATTTATTTTGCTATAGTGCTTCGAAATCCTGAAGGGAATTATGAATAAGCCTGTATTTTACGGACAATCGTGATACGAGTTATAAGAAGCACGTAAATTATCGCATGAATAAAGCACTGACGAATACATAATGATACGAATGAAAAAAAAAACATGCGAAAAAGCTTATTTTGAATTACCGTAAAATCCGGTATATAATGCGCACTGCCGTCTAATGTACACCAATACTTTCAAGCTGCAATTTTTAATTTTGAGGTACATTCGCCGCCTCCTTTTTAAGGTACGCGCACCCCCTTTTTTACGAAGAAACCTGAATGTACGTGAGTAATGCTCTCTCTTAGGATTTAAAGTCATTTATTCAAGGTATTATTCCAAACTTTATGCAAAAATAGTATACTTTTAGAACTATAACCCTTTAAGTTCATAAGGAATGTCATTTATTTTAAGTAAACAGTACTTAGATACATGTAGGTCTTAATTTTTTGTGTTCATCTTTTATTTTTCATTTTTAAAGCTTTTATTTCTATTCTCGGCGTATAACGCGCGCATGTAAATTTTGATCTTAGTTTTTGTGTTAAAAGTGCGCGTTATACACCGGATTTTTCGGTAAAAAGGAAAAAAATCCAATGGTTTACTAGGGAGGCTTTCGAAAGCAAATGTATTGATGAGATTTTACATAGGTAGAAGTTTTTTCAAAGAATAAGTTTTTTGTGGAGCGTCGTTTTCGTATTTAGTGCAGAAAGAGTCCTGTACTGTGTGTTTGTGTTTAAGGTTGTCGAGAGAGTGAGCGATTGAAGATGCTTGCGAGAGAGCCTGCAATTTTCTGAGAGAATGGTTATTTGTTCTTAAAAGTTCTATGAACGTTTCTTTTTTTCAGAGTCACCCCTGTATCCAAAAAAAACGAGATGTTTTGAAGATCTTCCGCAGAGGTATTCCCTCGGGGGCTCCGACTCGAAAGTAGTGTCCATCCGTTGCCATGGCAATCCCGGTGTTGTGACGTCACCGAGTCTTCAATTAGCACGAGTGAATGAAGACGCTTACCACGTGACACCCCTGCCAAACGATTCTTCTTTTCCCCCTCCCTCATGGCATCGGGTCATCGACGAGAGAAGCGATTATATAAGAACGCGATGGCAAAAAGGCGTTCCGCGGAACTGACGCGTCCTTCCGAATAATGGGAAAAAAAGGGAGTTTTTGAACGACGAATTTATTGATTGTTTCGTTCTTTTAGAAATTTTCCCAATTGAGCTTTTCGAACCTTTGATTTAAAGGAAAGATTCAGTAGGAATTTTTTTGCTGTAGTTAATTTGTATCTTAATATCTACGTAAATGGTGATTTCAAATATGTGTGAATTAAATGGTTTTTCATAGTGTACTTCTTTTGTGTAATCTCTTTCACCTTCTTCATTTTGTCTGTCCGTTTTTGTGTGTTAAGCTTCAAATATATATATATATATATATATATATATATATATATATATATATTAACCATTATACAATTTTAGCTAATAAGTTTTGTAAACGAATTTATTCGGTATTTTTTATTATTTTTATTTTAGTATTATTTGTTTTCCCTTGTTCATTTTTTTTTTGGGGTTGACTTTAAAAAAAAAAAGATTTTGCGATAAAGAAAGATATTTCAGGATGATTAAAGAAATTTAAAGTTACATCTCACTCTGGGAAACAGAAAGAATTCAAATTGAACTCCTAAAATTATTTGGGATAGTGAATGACTCGTTTTTTCGTAGTTCTGGAGAAAGAAGGGGGCTTGGAAGAAATCGCTCATGGTACAATTGTACGTTCCTTTGCTAATCCATCACAGTCAGTGGCTCACGCAAACATTTTTCAAGGGAGTGGGGGGAGGTCCAGGATGTAAATCCACCATTTTCGTATCATACCTCATTACGCCGCTAAACATGTTCTTTTAGTTTTATAGATTTTGGGAACAAAGATCAGTAAAAAGTAAATTATTGAATTAATAATTATCGTTAATTAAAAAAAATTGTTAATAACAAATACTTACCGTAAAATCCGGGGTGTATACTTTCAAGCTGCATTTTTTAATTTTAAGGTGTATATTCGCCGTATAACGCGCACCCCCTTTTTTATGAAAAAGCCTGAAATGTAAGTGTACAGTCATTTATTTCAGGTATCTTCCCAAGGTTTTGAAGAAATAGTAGACTTCTAAAACTACAACCCTTTTTTTAAGTTCGTAAGGAATGTCATTTCTTTTAAAAAAGCAGTATTTTGATACATGTAGAAGCCTAATTTTTAATATCCACATCACTTTTTTAATTTTTAAAACTATCTTATTTGCACCGGGTGGATAACGCGCACCCTTAAATTTTGATCTTATTTTTTGTGTTAAAAGTGCGCTTTATACGCCGCATTTTACGGTAATTAAATTTTATATACATAGGATTATCATCAATTGAAGAAAAAAAAATCAAGAACTATGGGGGCCTTGTGTGCGCCACTGATCATAGTTTATCTTTCCGCGGAGGTGGCTGCAATGTCACTTTCAAAAACAACGCTTTGCTGGGTTCCTAAAACTATTGTTACCACTGCAAATTTACATTTGCTCAATACTTAATGTGCTGTCGCCAGTGTAGGTTTATCCATTGGACTCTTGGGGCGGGCACCCACGGGCCCGGATGGGGCTGGACTTAACCGGATCCTCTCCTTGGAGGGGGCCCGAGATGAGCTTTAACCAGCACTGGGGGGTGCAGGAAAGAAATGTGTGCTCGTGTCACTTTTTATTAAACTGAGCTTTGGTGCTTTCCACTTGTCAATGCTATTTTAACGTGAACGGGACACGAAACAAACCTACTACTTAACCTCTCCTCGACTTTTTTTTTGTTACTCGGAGTTGGATGGGTTTCATTTAGTTTGTCGCGATAGCTTCATTCATTCCTCTTGTTTTGTCAAAATTCTTCATGAACATCCTGTATACTAATATTTTTATTATATTTACATCTGTAAATATGCATTTTTTATGTTTTGTATTTTGAACTGTTTTACTTCCCTTTACGGCTTACTCAAAAAGTTACACGTAAAAAAATAAATTGTTTTGTACTTTGTCTTGCGGGTGTTAAGCCGTTTCGGATTTAAATTAACAGTCTTAAAATTTGCATATAATTTTAAAAGATTTTTTTTTTAAAAAAATCATTTTTAACTTTATTAAATTTTAATCTGACCTTATTAAACTTTAAATGAATATTTGTGTGAAGCTATTTAAATATTGGCCTTCAACTGCCATTTAAAGAAAAAATATTTTTTATGAAACTGTTGTTAGTTGAAATTCTCAAAATGGATTGGTGCGTGTGTAATTTTTCATTGATTTTATGGAGCGGAGAAAGGTTAAGTCAGGAAGAATGAAACGAATTTTGTTTTCCTTTGGAATTAGGCTCCTGCTGTCTTATTAATTCTAAATATTTGTGAATCAGGTTTAGGAAGCGAGAGAGTGAGAGAGAGAGACAATTGGTAACATCCTAAAAAAGATGTCTTCGCTCCCACACAGTTTACTATTTTGTTTATCACTTACATTCCCATCCAAATGTTTCACGAGTCATTTTTACTGACATACATCCGGTACCGACACTACTTTGCTGAGGATGTTCTTTCCCCATTCACATCTTTTACGCATCATCGTCTGCTCTTTTTTGAACCCCGTTTCGAAAAGCGCAAGATGTTGCCACTCTTTCGTAAAGAAAATTCCTCTCAAAAGGCCGTTTGGCGCTTCTTCTTGTTCCATTATTAAGACATCGTCCCCGACAGAAAACACTCCCCTCCCCAGGGGTGGAAGGTGATTGTTCTACATAAATGACGATGCTTGTAAACAAATCGAGGAGGTCTCATTCCGCCTGAAAAAATAATCGTCTGCAAGAATGATCGAAACGACTCGTCGTTTGAAAATACTTAAGAGGGTTGTCATGGCAACGGATAAAGAAAGAGTATTTCAGGAGTAACAAGTGCCGTGTCATATGGTAAGACACATCCTCTTCCTCATCCCAGGGGGAAGTAGCAGAAAGGGGTTGCCGGGAAGTCGATTTTGTTCGAAAAGCGCACCGTTTAAGCAACAGTTCATTCAATTTAAGCCACCTGAAGCTGAGGATGTTAATTTAAGCTCGTCTGCTTGAAGAAGAGCTGGACTCCAACTCGGAGCGTTTTGCAGACAGAAAAATATATTCTAGTATTAATATATTATTCACACGGGGAACCATCTATTTCATTTTCATAGATGTGTTTATGGAATCATGAGTCATGAGATTAATTATCTCATAATTACTTCAAGTTCTATAGAAAATTTTGAAATTTAAAGAGTCGCAACAAAAATTGTTACTTTCCCAACCAGATATGCATTTACCATGTATATGCATACGACAATGTTTAAAGCTCGATTTAGTGAAAAATTTCAATTTTTTTAAAAAAATCATATTATTCAATAAAATATTTGAATATATATAAATACTGAGCTTTTTGGAACTACAGTTGATTCGAAGCTTCAAACGGTACTGACGATTTCGGAGTGAGGGAGTGGGAACTATATTAAGGCCACACGAGGGATGCTACCTCGTCATTTTGAGCCTTGGTCTAGTGACTAAGACGATACCTGAGCTGGCACTCACCTCTCCTAACTACCACACCAAAGGGAGGACAATGAATCTCGATAGTTTTAACATACATTGACCTTCTCTACACGGCGTGTCTTCGGTGGCAACGGAGTGGGGGGAGGGTAGAGGCCGGTATATTGAAAACGGAAGTTGGAATCTTCCCCTAAATATTCGGGCTTTTTTTCCATTTATTTTTAAGAATATTTAGCGTTAGATAAGATAGTCTGTTCAGGGACTCTTCTTTCAAGATATCTGTGTGGATTTAGATTAAGGCGATTAATTTCTGAAATGGAAGTAGAATTTGTGGTCTTCATTATTAATAATTTTTAAAGTTGTTTATATAATAATTAATTATATATATATAACAAATAAGCCTCTAAATCGGAAGCGTATTTTTCATGGCAATCGTCACTTCACTCACCGCAGGTTTTAAGGACTCAAGTCAGTGAGCATAAGGCTGGATTTGTGAAAAAAAATCAATGAGAGAGGATAAATAAGGCAAGCAATGTTCTTGAAAAATCGCATTTGCAATTCGAAGATTCAACTGTTCGGATTTTCAAGGATGTTTGACATTCTCGCGCCTCTCTGTTCCATTAGGTTTAACACAATATTAAAAATTCTTGTTTTGGTTTTCTTTCCCATAAGGTGTTAAAATGCACACAATGCGGTTTTTTTTGTTTGTTTTTTTGTTAATAACCTTTAATCATTATGATATGATGTAGGATGAAGAAACAAACATTCATGCGACTGATTGGAAATGCCGCTGTAAAACGCCGAGTGCTGCAGTAGGATTTTCTATACATATCAAAGTGCATTAAGGAGTTCAGTGTAACAAGTAATATAAAAAAAAAATTATAAAGTCAATTCCTACTTAGATCAACAAAGAAAATTCTTATTTTAGCTACTTTTTTATTAGTTACACTTAATATAAATATGTATATGCATAGGACAGAATCACAATATTAAATGGTAATTCATTTTTATTAATTATCATTAAAGTATCGTAATGTTCTCCAAAACAATCGTGTTTATAATATTTCAGTTCAAATGAATGCTTTAAAACTTGAGAAAAAAACATCTTCAGGTTTTGACACTAGTCGCCAAAAGGGTCGCTAAGTCGCCAAAAATGATGCCAATGTGGTTGTGTGTATTTTTAATTCTGTAAATAATTAGTTTTAATCAATTAATTTTTATTAATTATAATTAAATTATTGTATTGTCATCCAAAATAATCATGTATATAAAATTTCAGCTCAATGGAGCGCTTTAAAATGTATTTTATGAACGATTGAAAATTCCAAGATAAATAAATAAATATATAGAGAGTATGAGCTAATAGTGTGTGTGTGATAAAACATTTCTTAAAGCGAATATTTATGTATACATTCTATTTCATTTCCTTTCATTTTCAAAATCATGATTTCGAATGTAGTCGAATACCTTGATGAATACAGAGAATACTATAAATATTGGATCACCTTTATAATCTAGAAAATGCTTCAAACATTGATTTATTAACTTTGAGGTTCAGACACCCTTTTGAAATAGCGCTTTCCTTCTTCTTCCCCTTGCGAATCGTCGCCAAGGGGCGCTCGCCAAGGCTCTTTTTCTTGGTCCGCTTTTCTTGAGGGGATCCCATTGATTGGCGGCACAACAAAAGATTCCCTGGAGAGGCTTCTGTCACGCGATAACGCCATGAATGGGAATTCCCACGCTCTTCTTTTCATGCTCTTTCTTGTAAGAGGCACTTGTTGGTCCCTTTCCTCCTGAATTGCCGTGATTGGATGTTATTTCTGCATGAGATAGATTCGGTGAAACGAATAACGGGATATATTAATTAGTGTTTTTTTTTTATCTGTTCTCTCATTTTGGTGCTTTGTTTTGATTTTGTTGCTTTTAATGAGTTGTTAATTTTCATTTTTAGCTAACTTATGTTTTGATGCACCTTGATATATTGGATTTTTTACAAACTTGTGTGTGTGTGGGAAGCGAATTTTTTTTAAATAAAAATCAGCCATGAGATTACTTAACTCAGTGACGCGACAGCCCATGAGGGCCAAGGTCTACTGTGCCCAACTCAGTATACGCGACCTTGGGTCCTGAGGTGCAAGAGCAGATGTTCCAGTCAGAGGGTCAGTCTGACGCGAAACCCCCAGTGTTCAGCTCCGAAGCGAGCTTGGTACTCATTTATCGACTCACTGAAGGGATGAAAGCCAACCTTGTCTAACCAGTGGTTTGAACCTCGGGCCTGTGGTGTGGAAGCGCGATACACTAACCACTCAGCCACTGGGCTTATGAAATTACTATCCACGTTTTCTTTCTTTTTTTTCTGAAAATATTTTATTTGGGATTACGGTGACGCGATGCTGTCGAGTTTTGAATGTAATCCCTGATACCGTCGTGTAAAGCTGCGTTGTGGGTTTCATTATACATCCAATAGAACAGTGCTTTATAGGATTTCATTTGAATTTATGTCACTGGAATACTTTGGGATGATACATATCACAAATCTCGTAATTTTGTGTCGAAGTTAAACATGGACCCTATTTTTTCCAATAATAGGGATCTGGGATCTGGTTCAAACGTGATCTTTCCAATTTTTTGTAACTGGCTATAATGCAGACGTATTACGATGCTCCACAGCCATGCGGCGAATACAGCTTTCAGTGGTGATCCGTGCGTGCCGGATCCCGGTCTTAAGATACTGCCAATAATCACTCACAATGGATACATTCCTACTGTCTTTCTACAAAAAGGTGTAGAAAGAAAAATCAACTTTTTTTTAAGGCTTTTTATAATACTACCTCAACCCAACCGAGTGAGCTGCTGATAATGGCTTCTTCGTCTTCTTTAAGGCATTTTTGACTAGCATCAACTCACTTCATCAAATCTTCACGACAAACTTGACTGTTCAACATCGCACTACTAGAGCCTCACCAAGGCATCTTACCAGTAGCGCACACGGGAATTTTCCAAGGGGGGAATCCGGGGATGAAAGTTCACCCTTCTTGTATCAGGCTCCTTTTGATTTTGTCGATTTTCGGGAACAAAACAATAAAACTAATATTTTATAGATAATTAGCTCATTAATAAAATTAATCATTTAAACAAATATTTAATTAAATTTATGTTCTATATACTTAGAATTATAGTCAATCGGAAAAAATCAAGGTTTGGACCCCAGGACCCCTGTGTGCCACTGCATTTTACACGAATTTTGAGAAAGTCACTTTTATAAACACACCTACCAAATTTCGTTTATCTAGCACAACTTCTTCTGGGTGTTGGGTATTTATATTGCCGTCAGTGTTTTTTGAGATTAAAAAAAAAACAATCTTTCTTATATTAAAAGGAGTGTTATATGTGTTTTTTGGTGCAAATATAAAAACGTTATTTATTTTACTTCCGATGAATCGGTTATTCTTTTTATAACTCCGTCTTACTACAGATCGTAATAATCGTTGTATCTCGAGGCCGTTTTCTTGCATCATTGCCTCGTAGAGTTCGTATAGGTATCTGGATTCCCTATGTATTTTTTAACTCTCGTCTAGCAAGAAAATTGTGGGCCGCACTAGTCTAATGTTTACGGCCACGAACTCGTGGCCGTAGTGTGGCAGAGTTCGAGTTCTGGTGCCACTGAAGACCCATCGTGTAAATGGGGCCGATGCACGTTAAATCTGTCGAAGCTTAATGTTTTCGTGTTGGTGTGGTAGTTAGGAGAGGGGGGTTGCCATCTCAGGTATCGTCCTCGTCTCTTGACCGATGTCCGTCGTCAATAGCCCTCGTGTTGCAACGCAAATCAAAAAAATTTTCTCCCTCCAGCAAGAAAATTGCCCCACACAAGTGACTACGCATTGGTGATGTCAGACCACCCTCTATCGGATACCATACAATATCTTTTGCGGGTAAAAAGGAAAAGTTCTTAAAAATCGGATTGTATATTTAACACGCAATAACCTGAAGTGATAAATAGCGCTTTCATTATGATATTGGGGTTTTCTTTAGTGCTAGGGCTATTTGTGTTTTATCGCTTTATTTATTCATCAAAAATTTTTCTCGGTTTTCAACAGTGGCACCCATGTATTATTTTCTAAATTAATGACTTATTTAATCTTCGCTATCATAGCTGTCTGGGATCTCCTACGTATTCCTATATTTTCTCTAGATGAAGATTTTTTTAAAAAAAAAATTTAATGGGTGCGGTTAAGTTTTTCCATTGCAGACACCCCGGAAGTTGGTATTCTTTTGGTGGGGCACCGTATAGGGGGGATACCAATCACCGAGTCATTTTGACGCTTAGTTTCCTCCCTAGAGGGGAGGCATCTGAGCCTGACATCGAACCTGTACTAGGATTTAATTTTGCTGAGAGCACCCAAGCCACACAGACACTTAAGGGATCTTTTTTCTCCGTATAAAAACATGACTGGCCCCTTTTTCAATTTTTGATCATGAAAATCCACTACTTTGGGGGGGGTTGAACCCAAAAACCTTTATCGAAGGCCAGTGTATTAAAAAGCCAGCCGCAGGCTAGATGAAGATAAACACATATACATTTTTTAAAAAAAATTGAGGTTCCGTATTCCAGTGTGAGTCACAATTTACGGCTCGCTGCCCGGATGCGACCCATCGTAAAATTCAAAACAATAATACAGAAATTGCCAATGTGTTTTAAAATTCCATTTACAAAGGTGTGTTCAATTTTTTGCAAATGCATAAATTTCCTTAGAAAGTTGAATATTTTTTTTTTTTATGCAATGTATAATTCTCAGAATTAATACAAAAATTCATTTAAAAAAAATTCTAAAGAAAGTGGAACTTTGTGTATAAATAAAATAGATACAATAAATATTTAATAATATGAATATAAATATTAAAAATAAAACTATATAAAGTTGTTAAAATATACTTACTATGGATGGGAACAATGGGAATCGTCGTTTCTTAACTAGCTGTGCACTTCCACTCTTTTCTTCAATAACGCCCTAGGCTAAGAGTCACACCATATGGCCTCTTCTTCAAAGCGAACGTAGATAAGACATACCTGTTTCAACGGCTGTCCATTCTTTCGTTCCATTTAACTCGTGGCTGTGCTACTCATGTGTGGTAAGGATGATCGGCTATTGTGAGGAAGGAATGGTAAGGATTGTATTCTCAGTATCGAAGAGACCGGTCAATTTATGATCCCGCCATATGGATTTCGATGTATGGCAACAAGAGGGTCGTGGTCTAGACTGGCGTTTGTCGCGGAAGAACCAATGGTGGTTTGAACCGAGATTGCCAGGTGAAAATCCGTGTTACTTCCAATCAAAAAATTGCTAGGATTTTGGAGAATGCAAAAGTTTTGGATGATGTTCACACAATGTCTGAAATCTCTCGCACATAAAGTAGTCCTGTGCTTGCTTTATTTTACACAGATATATGAACAGGTGTTTCAGAAACTCTGCATAAATTGTATTAGAAAGTTAACTTCGCTTCTTAAAATCAGTACGTTTCAATAAATCACAATTTCATTTGTCGCATTAGAGTTATAAAGTACTTTCTCTATTTTTTCTCTCTTCTTAATAATTTTATATATATATATATATTATATAATATATATATATATATATATATATATATATATATATATATATGTAAAGTATGATAAAATGAACCTGATCGGGACATCTGCTCATGCACCTCAACACCCAATGGTCGCGTGTACTGGGATGGGCACAGTAGCTTCTGGTCCTCATGGGCTGTTGCGCCATTGAGTTTGAGTTGAGTTTATAATAAAATAAGTATAGACATATTGTGTAAATCTTGCAAAACAAAGAATGGATATATGGATATATATAAAAAAAGTGGATATATATATATATGGATTTGATAATCTCTCTCTCTCTCTATATATATATATATAGGAGTCTATAACGTTTTATATAATGAATTACAATCACTCCCCAAATTCTTTGTTTCTTTTTGGATAAAAAAAAAATGTATATGTGTAGTATCTAATACTGTAATATCTTATTCTTCATCACCACAGAAATGACAAGTAAAAATAGTTTGGCTCCAAATGCCGCTAGACCCAAATCATCCATTAATTTTCACAACACCTCTAACGATTAAAATCATTCTTTGGCCTTACCGAATGCAAATCTTGCAGTCTCTTGGTGACACTGAGGTGAAGACGCTGTTTGCGAAGAATGTCACTTTTGTTGGAGGGTGTGTGTTTGCAGATCTCCTTTCGGCAGCCGCCCGCTAGACAGAGCCCTGTTTGCACTCGCCAGGGAAAAGGGAGGGGAGGGTTGGTCAGCTAAAATTTTATCTGCCCCCTCTCTCTTCTCGGAGAGCGCGTTCCGATTTCCTTAGCGAGATTCGGTCCCTGAAAGAGAAGGGGAAGGTTACTCCTGCACTCGTGCAATCATTGGCCATCATCCATCAGCGCCGTGTCATCCGGGGGAGGGGGGGATTAGGCCTCCCTGTAATTGAATATAGGCGGGAGGCTTAAAATCCCGATTTGAGAAAGGGTTCTAATGGTTGTGGTGTTGCAGCGAGGAAGGGAAAATTTATGAAGATACTGACCAGGCCAAACCGAAATGTAATTGAACGCTAAACGGAACCTGAAACTTTTCAGCTGTCAGCGGCAAGATTTGTGGATCCTACCTCTCGCTGCTCTGGAGGGAGGGTGGAAATGTTTCTGTGGAAAAGGGAGTTTTCACGGGGTTGCCGGAAAGAAAATGCAAAGAATTAATGTATTCTTGGTTGTATTCCATTCTAAAATTGGAACAGAATGAAATATTGTTATTTTAGTTTGGAATCCATTAGATATGATTTTGTATATTTTAAGTTCTTATAGAATTAAAAGATTTTATTGTCCACTATATGGAACGAAAAGTTTAAGTCACCTATAATTTGTATCAAATTTATTTAATCGCTATGCATCTAAAACTGAGCAATCAATGTTGGGAAAACTCTCTTGACAATAGACCGCAGATTACGCCCGGAAATAAAATGAATATAGTAGGGCTTTTAAAACATTTAAGAGAAGACTCCGAAGTCGGTTCTTAAAATGAACTCTCCTCTCTTTCTGATGCGCGAGGAATGTTTCTCGTCCTCTGCACTCCTTGCAAAGTCGTTTCTCCTCCGATGGCATGCCGTGGAGCAAAAGCAAACAAAAGGGGCCGGTCAGGTTGAAGGTCCTTGATGCTACATTGTCTTCGTTTCTATCCAGTGTCTTTCATTTGTTTATTCCTTGAATTTCGTATTACTTACAGCGAATTTTGTGCTCCGTATTATTCGCCTTAAAATTATTTATTATTTTTTAAAATTCATTTTCCCGGTTGAGTTTTTAAGACAAAATAGAAGATATTTGTTTGTGAAAAAGGGAATCATTAACACTTATGCTGTTAAACTTATTTAATAATGTCTCAAAAACTGAGAAAAATGAATGCACATTCAATAAGATATTATGAGTTGCAATTCTCAATTTAACTTTTTTATTATGTAGATTAATGTATAAATCAGACCACATGTTTGTGTCCTGACTTCATTTAGATACGTCGTACAGAGAGACTAATACACGCTGAATTTATCGAGCGCTCAAATTCCTCACGATGATGAGGATGTAGAAGTTAGAAGAGAAGAGGGTGACAGTTCAGATGTCTACCTCATTATCTGACGGTGATTTCAAATGAAAAGAAATATTGCCTGTATATAAAGAATATTTGTATCAGGCTGAAAGTCAGAAGTGTTCAATACAACAAATGCATCTACAAAGTTGAGCCTAGAAATTACAGTCAGCAGGATTGGTTTTGCCGAATGGTTTCTTTAAGGCAAACTGCTGCTGATAAATAATAATTACTATTTTATTTTTTGCTGAATCTGCAATCGTGCGAGAGAAAGAAGAGAGCATTTTCAATGCATCACAAACTTGGTGCTACAAGTCACTGTTTACCATTGATATTCAGGCTGAAAGGGTTGGGAAAACCTTTTTCTAGGATCAGTAAGTTCTACCCCTTACCTAACATTCCTGCTTGAAATTCTACCTGAAATGAAGTGATTTTCCTGTGTCTAGGCTTGGTAGTAGACTTCCTCGAAATTTTAGCAGAAAAGTAAAAGTCATATGAATACATCTTTCTTGATCGCTGGATGTTGGAACAGTTGCGTAATAGATTCCATCCTCCACATGTGACTGCGGTTGCCTATTGGTTACGGTCACTAATTCGTGCCGAAGTGTCGCAGGTTCGAATCCTGGTTCCACTGAAGAGGAGGTATATGTGTAGAGAGGGCCGATGCACGTTAAATCTGTGGAGGCTCAATTTTCTCACGTTGGTATGGGGTGGTAGGTACTCCAGCGGCCGGTGTATTCCATATCCAGCCAATCACGTACTGGAGCACAGAAATGCTGCGGAGCCTCATCATGCATCCTAATTCATTCATCATCACTTACCACATTTTTCTTGTAAATTGTGGATCGTTCGGGTACAATTCTTTGGGCATTTTTTATGTACTCCCAACTAAGAATCTGGCTGTGCAGAGTTTGAGCACTATTTTTGGGACACCCTGTATAATTGTCACATCCATGAACTCTCCTTCCGTTGTGAAAATGTGTTGTTACTTATGCCATCGGATTGACAGTAGCATCAAATCAAAGCCCGCGAAATTCAACGTAACAGAGGAATACACATACGTAGGTCGTTAGTCGTAGCTTTGGTGACAGCGCGATTTAGCTCAATGCCACCCCAATATTGAGAGAAAACACCATGGGAGTGATCAGGGGCCTTACACTTCTCTTCTTTTGTCACCCACCTTACGAGAGGACTTGCGACTCGACGGCTCTTTCGAGTACCTCTCTGCAGCGAAGGCACTCTACATTTACAAACAACCTCTGGGATTCAAACCCATGCCGAACGGTACAATAGTCAGCGTCACTAACCACTCTACCTGAAAATGTGCAAACTGATATTCATTTCTTTTATACGAGACGATTCTGCCTATTTCTCTTGAATGTAAGGTGATGTGGCAAAATCAGGTGGTAGTCATTGGGCTCTGGATAGAGACTGAGCAAGTGAGGTACCACTTTTGATTATTATTTGAAACGCATGCCTCTCAGGTACGTGATTGTATGGAAGAACAAAAAGTGACTCGAATGACTTGACTCGTTACAGAACAGATGGCCTCGAAGAGAAGAACATGCTTCAGGAAATGGGCCTGAATCGAAACCTCCCAACCTATTATAATGCCTCTGCAGTGGATCATCTTATTGAAATCCTTTCCCTCTCCCAAACTCTTCTTGGTACCTGGAAGAGAAATCCAATGGAGCGTTGCGCATCACCATTTGCTTCGTTCCCACGGAGCTCCCCCCTTTTCGATAAACGTTCCATTCCTCTGGATTCAACTCCTCACAAGTCAATTCCCCATTCAGCGCCGCGATATCGGATACTGTGAAGGCCTTAAGATGCGATCCCCTTCCTTTGTTTAAATCGCTTTCCTTGATCAAGGATCCCAATTGAATCGGTGGAAGAGGAATCTTTCAAAAAGGGATAAAAAAGAAAAGCTTAAAAGAGAATATGTAAACGTTATCCTAACTGTTTGACAGTAAATTATCAGCTTCGCAGATTTAAGAGAAAATTTTTCTCGGATTCGGATAGTCAGCAGAAAGAGAGCTTTTGTGGAGAATGCAATGTATTTCGCTGTCGAATTGGAGATAAATGTTTTTAAATGACATAAAATATTAGTTGAGAGGGAAACAAAAGCATTATGAAAAAGAATATTTGTGCAACGAAAACTATGTTATTAAATTACTACTTATGCCTGCTTTTAAAAGTAATGAACTAAATTTTTAAAAATTGTTCGATACAAAATTTTGCAAAGAACTGTTTTGGCCTTAAAAGAGCTTTGTTATTGATTGATTATTTATTAACGTCAACTTTTTAAACTAAACCAGGATTATTAGCGATGAATCTCGCAATTTGTAACCATGGTCAAATAAGAGTAGACATCTGAGCTGGCATCGCTCTATCATCACTCCTTATGAAAAATTTGCGTTAGACAAGTTCAGTGCGTATCAGCCCCTGTAGATGACGGGGCTGCTATTGAATATATTATGTTGGGGAAATCCCCATTATTTTTTCGGTAGATGGCTGTAGTGTCCCTATCTCCTGAAGTATTGATCAAACAATTTCAAATTTATGCTCGTTGTCAAGGTGACAGTTCACACTAAAAAAATGCTTTTGTCTTTTTGTTGGGTTCATTCAGTTGTGAATTACAGGGTGTTAAAAAATGAGTCAACTAAGAGAAAACTCGGTACATTTCACAGTTTTTCTTTGATAAAGGCAAAAATGCAAGCCAGGTGGTTGAAATTGTGCATGGTGTTTATGGTGCCGATACTCTTAACACCTAATGACGTGCAATTTGGGTTTCGTCGTTCAGGCATTTTTGATGTTAAAGATGCACCTCGCACAGGCAGGCCTGTCCTCGAAAATTTTGATAAAATCACAGAAATAATCGAAGTTGACCGGCATGTTAGTAGTCGTAGCATCGCCCAAGAGCTAAAGATCAACCATAAAACAGTTTTAAACCATTTGTGCAAAGTTGGATTCAAAAAGAAGCTCGATGTTTGGGTGATACACCAATTAACACCAAAAAACATGATGGATCGAATTTCCATCTGCGAAGCATTGGAATGGGCTTCATGAAGCCTCATTTCTCATAAGAATGAAGCCTCATTTCTTAAACGGATGGTGACTGGGGATAAGAAACAGGTGACATACGACAGTATTGTGCGAAAACGATCGTAGTCAAAGCGCGGTGAAGTAGCTCAAAGGGTGATCAAACCAGATTTAACAGCCAGGAAGGTTCTACTGTGTATTTGGTGGGACCGAAAAGGAATAATTTATTATGAGTTGCTTCCGTATGGCCAAACACTAAATTCAGATCTCTACTGTCAACAACAGGACCATTTGAAGCCAGCGATTGACTAGAAACGGCCAGAAGTGGCCAACAGAAGAAGTGTTGTGTTCCATCAGGACTACGCCAGGCCACACACGTCTGTAGTGACTCGCCAGAAACCCTGGCAGCTTGGTAGGGAAGTTTTAATGCATCCGCCATATAGTCCGGACCTGTCACCAAGCGATTACCATCTTTTTCTCGCATTGCAAAACTTCCTGAGTGATAAGAAATTGGAATCAAGAGAAGATTGTGCAAATCGATTACTAGAGTTTTTCACCATAAGGACCAAGACTTCTGTGATAGAGGCATTATGAAGCTACCTTTAAAATGGCGACAAATTATACAAGAAAAGGGTGCATATTTTACCTAAATCGGACCATCCGAACATTTTAAAGAAAGTCTTGAATTTCATGTAAAAATAATGGATTTCTTTTTCTCAACCTAAGATATCGGGAAGTAGATAACAGTCAAAGACTATTTCTTTCCAAAGTTTCCTTTCCCGTAGAAAAAAAAAGAATTTTTATTCCCGAATATTTTTTTTTTCATGCTTACAAAAAGTATATTTGATATAAGGCTGGTTCTTTAACCAAACTTAGAGCAGGTATCTTTCTTTCGTAAGCTTCGTGAAATCGCGTAATTTACAGAGTCTGACGATAATTCTTAATATGTACATTCGATTTCGGGTCATGCGTAAAAACTTTGCTCGTTTTTCAACCCTCATTTATTTCAACCATAAGGCGGCCCCAGAAATCGGAAATAGAGCCGCGGTGCAGAGAGGGTCGGACAGAAAAAGGCAATTTAACGTGCGATTTCGCTTCTTATCTGCGGCCACTCGCGGTCATTAGAGCGAGGGTGGAAAAGATGCAAATGCTTCTCCTTCGCGCCCCATCGATTCCCGATACCGCCGCCCTCTTTTGTTTCGGGGCGCGCGCTAATGTTGTTTCGACACCATTAGACCCTGTTTTACTTTATCGCCCTTCCCCTCCGCCGCGACAAGGAAGTCGTCTGCTCCGGGGTTCCTTTCATCCTCCCTTGAATCCCGCCGTAAATAAGCATCTTCGGAAGCAACAATGAAAGCGGTGACTCGGCGCTGGGATTGTTTGAAGCCCCGATGCCAAGGAACAGTATTTGAGTTCGAAATACATTTTCAGGGACAAAAATCCTTCGGCATTCTTCACACAACTCTCATTTCTGTCTGAGTCGGTCTGTTTTTCTCAAACATGTTTCACGTGTTTTATGTTTTTCCCTCTAATGGGCTGTATTTTGGCAGTTAAGACTTTGCAGACACAGCAAGTCTCCAAGTGTGAGAGCCATTTCATGAGTAGCACCATCTAGTGGCGGTTTCCGCGACGATATTTTTAACATTTGAATTCATTCAATTCAAGCTTTCGTCGGTTGTTATATATTGCCATGGTTCAATTTTACCGAGAGAACCAGATCCAATTTGATACTCAAGGTATATTTTACATGTCACATAATGCCTACGATGTTCACGTCCAGAAAATCGACTCCAGCCGGTATCGATTCTGCAACCACTAGAAGGCTACCTTTAAGCTACCGAGTCGAGGTGTGTTTTATGTGGATTGATCGATTGTTTTATTAATTTCATACTGGAAGCAACACGAGAGCCTTAGCGAAGTGAGGAGGGTGGTGATACCTGAGCAATAACCCACACAACGCTAACGAGAGGACTTTTGGCCTCGGCATATTTAACATGTCTATATGACGAGTATTTTTCTGTACTCGAGACGAACTCATCACTCCGACGGAAACAATGCCCTATCGTCGGCCATGACTATTCGGCTGCCAGAACCTTCGCAGAAGAGAAATATTACTGAATGTTTCACAGGATCACATAAATACAGACGTATCACCACAGCGACTGTTATGGACATCGACCGTTTTTCTATTCTAGAAGTAAATAAATAAGTAAAATGGTCTTGTGTTCTTTAAGGCTGTGTAACATCGTGACCCCGTCACTTTACTTCGTAATATGGTAGCGTCAGACCAAACAGCTAATTGCCAAAAAGGCGTCTTTAATTCTAGGTTAAATAAGCAAAAAGAATATTCATTATTAAATTATTAAAGTTTACAGCCTTTCGCTGGGGGGAAAGGTTCTTGTTTAAAGTTCATTTGTTACAGCTCTGCCGACTCCGGCACTTTCTCGTTCAAAAATTATGCAAAGTTCATTTCCCTAGGTTATTGAGACGCGGCTGCCGCCTCAAACTCAACCGAGCGTCTTCTTAAAGCACAAAACTTCAGAGCGAACGGGCAAGAGATCGACAGTCATCGTCAACTTCCGAGTCGACCCCTTTAAATTCCATGGGTGGATCACTTTCACGCTCCCAATTACCTCTCATTAGCGCGTGTAACAGATCTGTACCCGGGTCTCCTTACTGTAGTCCTACTCCAATGCTGCGTTTGGACGATAAGCCGGCACGTCTTATCCCCACTACGAAACTGCCTCGTGTCCTCCATCTGGAGACTACAACTCGCATTGTCACATTCCCACTGAGGGTGTGTCTTTGTCCTGACCAGCTGACATTACTCTACATTCAAGTTGTCTGCTGCTCAGATGTGCGCGGGGTAACCCAAGCAATTGATGCAGTTCCATAAAGCTTCCTTCCTATAGAGCGTTGTGACTAACGATTTTCTGTATGTCAACGAAAGAAAAGGTGTGGCGATATGAAAGCCGTTTGCCGAAACAGTTCACATATGTTATGCACTAGGCATAAGTAAAGAATGGCCAGTCCTGTTTTTGGAGAAACTATGTCCCATCTGGACAGCTTGATTCTCCATACGTCAGTCTTGACCAGTATTGTTGGGGAGAGTTTTGTTAATGTGAGCAGACGTCACAGCTGTCTTAACATCAACTCCACATATTTTTTGCTGACTGAATTGTAATTGAGAGCATTGTAATTCTGATTTCGTTATCGTATGGCGAAAGCTTTTTCCGTTTTCATTCTCTTGTAACCACACTTTGTAAAAATGAGGTTACCCTTCTTGACCCTCTTTTTTTAGTGAAAGCATGTGAAAATAGTAGGAGGATTGAGATTGATTTATTCATTTAGCTCAGAGATTCCCAAACTTTTTTTTCTCATAGACCCTTTGTCATGTTTTTTGGATTGGGTAGACCCCTGCTTACCTAATATTGAATTTTCGCAAATTTATCAAATTAAATGTTTTTTTAACAGCTCGTATATAGAGTTACTTTTTTTAAAAAATTTAAATTTCTAACTCTAATTTCTCTCTCTTGTAATATGGCACTTTTTTTTAATGTGACTACATGAATTCATTGCCTATTGTGGTAGTTTCCATAGTCAAAGCATTCTCAAAGCTAGTTTCAAAATGTGAATATATAAGACAGTTAAATGTCTAACGTAGGTTACAAAATTATTTTCGGGGCAAAATGTCTGTGACCAATTGAAAAACTGGGAAAACTCTTGACGTCCAATATTTTATATCTTAATTCTGGCAAGAAACGCTGAAATGATGGTTCTTGTTTTAATACAATTTATGCTGTCACTTTGTAACTGCAAATTAACCTCATTAAATTTGGTAAATAATTCTGTTAGATAGGTAAAATTTGGTTTCCATATGATTAAAGTTTCTTTTAAAATTATAATTATGATCTGGTTTAATGAGAGCCACTATCTCGTAGACCCCTTTTTACACCTCATGGACCCCCATCAGTGGCGCACACAAGGGAGGGGTCCTGGGGGTCCGGACCCCCCAAGCCCTTGATTTTTTTTCCGATTGATTCTAATTCTAAGTATATAGTACATAAAATTTAATTATTTGTTATTAGTGATTAATTTTATTAATTAATGCTAATTATTTGTTCAATAATTAGTTTTTTACTGTGTTTTGTTCCCGAAAATCGACAAAATCAAAAGGAGCATGATACAAGAATGGTGAACTTTTGACCCTGGACCCCTTGAAAAATTCCTGTGTGTGCTACTGACCCCCATGTTATTTTTTTCCTGACGTGGACCCCTTTCAGGTCTTCATAGACCCCTGGAGGTCTATAAAGATCATTTTGGGAATCACTGATTTAGCTTATTACATAAAAAATAAACTTTTATTTTTTGAGTGAGAAAAACAGGCTTGTCGTTTATTGTGGGACTTTTTCTTCTTACGTTTTGCTACATGAAATTTCACTCAATTCCAAATCCCTCCCTCCCCAGGCCTTTTTTTCCCTATACAGTGGTCCCCTTAAAAGTATTTTATTTTTTGGAAAATGAGATTTTAACTGCGTTTCGTCAGTTCCAAAAATTCATTGTTCGCGTCCGAATCCTTTACTCTCTGATTGAGTTATTTAAACGAGATGAATGAGAATGAGTCATTTCAATGAGAATGAGTCTATTGTTTATCCAGTGTAGTTATAAAAATGTGGTTGAGATAATCTGTGCCTCGTTAAAGCGTATTTTGCTCGGAGTGTCGCTAGTTCGAATCTGTGTGCCACTGAGCACCCGACTCAAAATGCGTGCCGATTCGTGTTATATCTGTCGAGGTTCAATATTCTTTTATTGGTGTGGTGTGGTTGTTTGGAGGGTTCCAGCTCAGGTGTCGTCCTCGTCACTTAATTTTAACATAACTCTTGCTCTGTTTCAAAGCCTATTTCGCATTTTGTACCTTTTTTTTCATTGTTTTAACCAAATTGTGAAAATGTCGGTAGTTTCTATCGTAACGAAATGCAGATCAATCCAAATGTAGGGAGTTGTGTAAATATATAGAGTAATTATGAAATAGAGAATCTCTGTGTGTGAATGGAAGGATGGATTCCGTTCCAAGACGTCTCGAAGGTGCCACTGCATGCGAAGGAAGGAAGCACGACTTCCCGTCTTGGCTGCGATAAGCAACTCATCTCGATAACGATCGGCACTTCCGCACCTCTTGCACAATCCTTCCTCACGGGGTGCATCCCAAGTCGCTCCATTTGCCTTTTTTTAAAAAAATAATCTTTACAATGTAGCGTTTCAGGCATTCTTTCCTAAGTAAACAAACGAATGCGCCCTCAATATTCCTTGAGGGGGCGTGAATGTAAGCGACTATGAACCACCTCAAGTTGGGAATGATTTTAAATTGTAGAATATGTTTTACAGGTGGGCAACTTCAAACGTGGCACTCCATATTTGTCAACAACTGTTTTCACTCGCGTGTCCATTGTTTATCCAGCGGACTCTGTTGCCACGGTAGCGGTTGGAGGAGCGAAATATTTTTCTTTATCAGAAGGAAAGGGAGGGGAAAAAAAATACGTGCAAAATTTATTTTATAGGCCTCGATATTATTTTATGTAACATATATTTTATCTCACTCCATTTGAAATAACGAAGCTGGAATTATGATTGATCTTAAAAATTATGTAAAAGCTTTGAAATGACACTCAAAAAGCAGGGCTTCGAACCGGAACAGAACCGAAAGAAGAAAAAAAAATTAGTATTTATTAGTATTTTATCATTTTGTTACTGTAACCAACTTATCGATATTTTCTAATAATTTAACCTCAACCATATAGTTATATTATCATTTATACAAGTCAACCATATAATTACATTTTTGTTTCTGATAGAATTATATTTTGGTACAAATAACAATATACATAAAATAAAATTCATTCGAAACTAAACCGAAAACCGTTATTTTTGGCAAAACAAAAACCGGAACTAAACCGATACATTTTTTGTTTTGGTTGAACCGGAACGAAAGAAAAATTACGGTTCGAAACTCTGTAAAAAAGTTCTTTAGATAATTCTTTGCTTCATTAATTGTTTAAAAGAATTAGCATTACGTATTTTTTTAATAATCATCCGGAAGTGCATGCACACATGCGTGCCACGGTACTAACTTGCTATGAATGGAATTCATTTTTCGCGCGCGAGTTCAAAGTCCAAAGAATCGGTTTGAATTGGTTAAAAGGTATTTATGCAGTTTATATGTGTTTAATTAATAAGAGTGATTAATTAAAATGAGAGAACTGTCGTATGGCGTCAAAGTGCGACACTAAAAAACAATCACTCAATAATGAATCTTGTGCATGCCTAATGGAAGCGTTGCTATCACCGTATCCATGATACGGAGCCCCCAAACTGCAAGGTCATGGACCACTCAAGACCCGCCATGTAGAGGGGCCTGGTGCATATTAAATCCGTCGAGCTCAGAGTTCTCACACTGGCTTGGTGTGGAATAGTTCGGAGAGGCTCAGTCGTCGTCTTCGCCGAGGGTTTAAGGGACGAGGTTTGTCTTCTATAGCTACGTTAATATAACTCACTTACTCAATGGCATCAGGATTCGAGTCCACGTCTCGATAGGAGCAATAGCGGCCACGAGTTCGTGATCATGGCTACGCGGCTGCTGCAAATGCGTTACTATTGGGGAAGAAAAAAAGGGAAACAAATTTGAAAATATAATTTTGAAAGCTTAGGTATAATGAACCTTGTTTATCAAATGTCAAAACTAATGAGGAAAAGTGATTCGATTGCTCTAATTTCATTTTTGAAGCAGTAAAAAAATTTCATCTTTTTTTTCAATTCCTACTATTATAGCTCTCACACTCTCTATTTATTTATTTTGGTGGAATTTTCAATCGTTAATAAAAGGCATTTTAAAGCGCTCCATTGAGCTGAAATTTTATATACAGGATTATTTTGGATGACAATACAATAATTTAATTATAATTCATAAAAATTGTAATGGATTAAAACTAATTATTTAAAGATTTACAAATATACAGCCACGTTGGCATCCTTTTTTGGTGACTTAACGACCCTTTTGGTGACTTGTGTCAAAGCTTGAAAAGGTTTTTTTTCTCCCTTTTTAAAGCATTCAGTTGAACTGAAATTTTATGCACACGATTGTTTGGGATGACACACAATACGATACTTTAATGATAATTAATACAAATGACCACTTAACGTTGTGATTCTGGGATATGTATATACATATTTATATTAATTGTAACTATTTAATAAAAAGTAGCTGAAATAAAAATTTTCTTTGTTGATTTAAGTAGGAATTGACTTAAAAATTTTTTTTTTATGTTACTTGTTTTAAAGATAGAAAGAAAAAAAAATGTGATAAAAGGGCAAAGGAATATGCGGAATGATGGCTTTTAAAAATGATTCCGCGAGAGAAGAAACATGAGACTCAATTGAAGTCGAGCCGTTTCTGCGTGATGGCTCAGAACTTTTTAAAAGCGCCAACACGAAACGTGCGGCGAGGTACAGAGACCCTCTGAAAAAAGGATCCATTACACAAATAGGAACCAATCTTTTATTTAACGCTTCTTTGGCCGGACAACAAATCGTCTCACGACATTCCTGAGTGGTACACGGACTCCTTGTTGCCGCTGTTGTCTTGGCGACGGGTAAATAAATGCCCTCCCCCCTGCGAAGAAAAATAGTCTTCCTTCAGAAGGGGAGGAGGAGGGGTTGGCGTAAATACCGAGACGTCACGCATTGTAAGATGCTGGACGAGAATAATCGGTCGGTGCTTGCCTCCACACTTAATTACTTCTCCTTCGGTGACCGGTGGCGATCTCTCTTCGATAAGAACCTACTTTTGTTTACTTCGCTCCTATTTCCACGCAATCGCCCTTCGTCTTACCGCTCTTTTTCCAGAAACAATTGGGATTGATTTGGATGTTGTTCGAAGTAATGTCGCCCCCTTCCACTGGCGAAGAGCCTTCGACATTTCGACCCACTGTCACACGTCCCCCTACTCTCCATGACTAATACTCACGGATTCAATTCGCAGGACTCCGATAAATCAATTAGTGGATAATAAATTGATAAGTGAAGGGTTGCTAGTTAGGATCTCGTACTTCTGAAGAGTGTTCTGCAATGGGATGGTGTGGAATTTTGGAGAGTGGGGAGTCAAGACAGGTGTGGTCCTCATCACTTTACGTTTGATCAAAATTATAATGCTTAGTATCTTCTGTTGCGTTAGTAAAAAATCAAATACTTGATCAGTAGATTTCTTCTATTAGAATGGTAAGAGCTGGAGTCCTTATATATATATATATCTTTCCTTTTCAATGATTAAGTCGCCGAGGTATTTCTACTCTGGTAATAGTTATTTTTTGAATAATTTGACACTAATTAGTGTTGGAAATTAGAACTAGTACAAATAAATAAACAAGATTCAAAATTGAGAATGTTCTTAAAGACGTATTGGTACTCTCTTGTAAGAGATATGGGATTTAAAACTTGTTCCGAATTTAAGAAGAGAGATAGAGAGAGAAAAACCCCTGACATTGTAAGTGACGTCAATATCCGTAATTAACAACAAGAGAGAGAGAGAGAGAAGAAAAAGTATAAAGGTGAAAAGAACTTTTTAAACATGATTTAAACTTTAAAAAATATTTCTTTCAAATGAATTTTTTTTGCACGCTTCTTGCAATTGAAAATTTATTTAAAGACTCTGAATGAGTGAGTGTGTTTATTCATGTCACACTTAAAGAGCAGGCAACACGAGGGCTGTGGGCGACGGATCTCGAAATTTTGAACCTCTCGCCTCCACTATGACAACGGGAGGAGGATGAATCCACATATTTAATGTGCATTAGCGCCCTTTACGTGATGGGGGCTTAGTGGCACCAGGACTCGAACCCGCGACCCGCCGGTCACAAGTTCGTAACTATAACCACTACGGTATTGCGGTCGCTAAAATTTTAAAATGATATTGATTGATGTACAATTCAAAAATTAACTCCTGGGGATATATTCTGTATTAAAGTAAATTATTTTTGAAAACTTTGTTGTAAAACAGAATTTTTTTGCATATATTTTTTTTTTTTGAAAATATCTTTTAATTTTAAGACTATTTTTTCCTCCGTAAAAAGGATTGCCTGAAGGTTTTGCCAGAGCTGCCGTAAATGCCCATTAAGCACTTAAAAAACTAAGTTTTATAAATGTGTATGTAATTTCTTTTAATAACTTATGAAATTATGAATGTTTTTCAAATGTTTACGCAAACCATAAGTTTGTTCTCGTTTCTTGATGCCCATTGAAGAGGTTTCAATGCATAACAATAGGGAGGAAACGATGTATTTATCTTCATGAATTGTTTACGTAAATTAACTCATTGGTATTCAGTATTCGAGATTAATTTTTCACTCAGTCACTCTTTAGAGAGACAGAAGTGCTTGCTATCTTCATTTTTACTCGACGCATTTGACTTGCATCCATCTCCACTACGCGATGATCGGCCAATCGGGTCTCGAACTGACTGCCGTTGACCGAAAAGTTACGCTTATTCCATCTTATCCAACCTTTTTTTATTCTTTCTTTTCTTTTTTTGTGTGAAGACATTGACTTCCAGAAGGCAATTTCAGAAATACAAAGAGGCTTTTTGCGAAGCAAATTAGAATTTTCTGTTCACATTGCATTTAAGGCAGTGAAACGCGCGATGCCTCCTCTGTCACTGTGTGTATTCTCATCAAGAGAATGTCTATGAGCGAGGGTGTCTATCACAGTAATTGACAACGATGAGAGATCCTTGAGAATTAAGCAATCGAGCCAAAGTATCCAGACATGAACCTAATGTAATATTTGGAGTGTATGCTAAATGTTCTAGCAATTTTGTTTAAATTTTTCTAAAGGTTCCTTTTAAAAAAATTTGATATTCTTACTTCCGTAATAACATGCTAGTATGTGACGGTGCTTAGATATAAGAGCCATACCAAAAATGTAATTTGGAGAGATCCCATATGTAATACACAAAAATATATTAAGATGCACATTTCAAAGGAATGATCTTTAGAAAAATAATCACTTTTTTTATTGGGGCACCCTAAGACGCATCCAATTTTAAGTCATATTTCTATGTTAAGGATTGCGTACGAAAAATGCTGTAATTTGTTTTCGATTGTAATGGTTTCTTATGAGTACAAGGTCTGTTCTGAAAGTAGGACTCATTTTTCCCTGAGCGAACGGGCGAACGAAAGGCGGAGTGCGCGAGCATGATCGGTGGGTATGCTGGTAAAAATCGGCTGTCGGCTTCCGCCGTTGAAGAGGGCAGGTTACTTGTACTTAAAATCCCCGTCGAAAGGCTTCGTCGCGCAGAATCATGGAGCGTTTTCTGGAAATTTTGTGTAAAGCTTGGTAAAACGGGCAAACAGACTTATGCCATGATTAAAGAGGCCTACGGATCGGATGTTTTTGAGCTGTTCCGAGAAGGTAGGGGAAGAGTAGAAGTGATTTTTTTTTTTATAGACTTGGAGTCATCCACAACCACTCGGACAAACAGTGAATTCTACGTGGAAGTCCTCACAAGACCGCGAAAACGCATTGTTCGTGTCCGCCCAGCCAATTGGCGGTTGCGCCGTGACAACGCACGGAGCCACACAGCGTTCCGCGTACTGGAGTATCTTGCCAGCACAATGTGGCAACGCCGCCTCATCCCCCACAGCCCCGACTTTACCCCGCCAGACATTCCTCTGTTCCCAAGAATAAAATCGTCCCTCAAGGGGAAGCATTACGGATCGGTAGGGGGTTGAACAGGTCACGCGACGAGTGAGCTAAACAGCATTTCGGTTGAGGCGTACGAAAATTGGTAAACTCGTGGGCAGCAGTATGTAGATGCGGAAGGGTGCTACTTTAAAAAATTACAATCGCTTGTACTATTGTCATGAATAAAAAATGAGTCCTAATACTTTCAGAACACACCCTGTATTTACGCGTCTGTGTCATGTGCAACTTTTTCTTGACTTTTTAAACCCAATATTGTGTTTTGTAATTTATTATTAAAACTCTTTTTCAATTCCTACTATTAGCTCGCACTCTCTATATATTTATCTCTATATATCTTGGTCGAATTTTCAATCGTTAATAAAATACATTTTAAAGCGCTCCATTGAGCTGAAATTTTATATACATGATTATTTTGGATGACAATACAGTCATTTAATTATAATTAATAAAACTTAATGGATTAAAACTAAATATTCAAAGAATTACAAATACAGCCACGTTGGCATCATTTTTGGTGACTTGTGTCAAAACTTGAAAAAATGGTTTTTTTTTTCTCACGTTTTAAAGCATTCAGTTGAACTGAAACTTTATACACGCGATTGTTTTGGATGACAATACGATACTTTAATAATGATGAATACAAATTAATGACCACTTAATGTTGTGATTCTGTCCTATGTATATACATATTTATATATTAATTGTAACTATTTAATAAAAAGTAGCTAAAATAAAATTTTTCTTTGGTAATTTAAGTAGGAATTGACTTAATTTTTTTTTATACTACTTATTTTAAGAAAAAGTGGCTTGCTCTTGTACATTTAGATTTATTCTGAATTGTGGTAATAAATAATTTTTTTTCTCTTTTAGAAGGTGTAAATCCGTTTGTTAAAGGAACCTATCGAGACGACAGGTAAGAAAGTAATTTTATTCGGATGAATTCATTTCATTTTTGAAATTAAAGTGTAGGTTAATATTTTAATAAAAACTTTTGTTATGAATTATTGCTATTTCGGATACAATTCATTTTCAGTCGATATATATAAACTCTCCATAAATTTCTTTTCTTTGAAGCAAAGTGTCAATTCGATTTCGAAACTGTTTAAAAAATGATGCACTTCAGAACTTTAAGTTTCCGCCCCTTTTTATCTAAAATAAAAGGGAAAAAAACAAAAGCTACTATTAATTTGGGTTTTTTTTCTTCAATTTTTTGTTTTTATAAATAAAAACCATATATTTCCCGCTTTCCTACTTAAAGTTTTGGGTTTTATTATCTCGTCTATTGTATATAATAAACATTTCATTTATTTTTCGAATTTCTTTATCCAGTTGCATGAGACAAATTTTAAAAAAAACAGAATTTTTTGGCAAAGCCTCAATTTTAGAATCGGTCGGTAGTGAATAAACGCCCTTTTTTTCTTCACTCTCAGGCCTTTTGGCGACGGACTTCGTCATTTTGAACCATGTTCATGTGACGAGGACGACACCTGAGCTGACCCCCTCCCCCTAACCCCCCACCCCCCGGGGGCGTTTAAGTCTCGATAGATTCAAGGGTTTATCCTTACAAAGTTTGATTCTAAAAATGGGCTAACAAATTAAAGACATGGGGTCTAAAATTTAAATTTTAAAAAGTTTATTTTAAAGAAAAACCAAAACTAAAAATTTCAGGACAGAACCATTCCTTGCACCCAGCCCAGAATTTTTTTCCCAACCCCAAAGGGAACCGTCCTCTTTCGCTGGCGTTCCCTTGACGGGACCCCAACCCCCCAAATGCCGTCCCCTTAGCGGTGGTGATGGATCCTTCCCTTCCGCCCCCCTCATGTTGGGTCTTCAGCGGCTCATGACTCGGCCCGTTACCTTTCACCCCACCCCGCGGCCACGAAACCAGTCAGGACGGGTGCCCCTGACTACCGCAGCCACGCGAATTCCAAGTGATATTGTGTCTAGGTGTATATTTTATTCAATGTCTAAGTAATAAAATTATCTTCGATAGTTGTGTTATAAAGGAAAAGGTACCAAACAAAATTTTTCAGAAGGCACTCCTACAATTATGACAGATTTATTCGGTTTAAAATGGACTTCGGTAATGTCTGATGATTCCACAATAAATGATTGAACACACGGATTTCAGCCATGGGAAGAAAAAGAATGCTCGCATCGGACTCAACTGAAAAGCCTGAAAGTGCCCGGAATGAATGCTGGGCCTTTTTCAATTCGATACCTTTGATATGAAACGAAAATAAGATCATCGAGTGAAGCATACTGAGTCCTGACGAGGAGGTGATTGTGGTGGGGGGATATTTTTAAATTCAAACGATCATAAACAATACCGTATCGATCATTATCAGTGTCAATAAAATGCCAAGTCTCGTAATCATATCAGTCTGTCAATCGATGAAGTGCGATCGATAGGGAAGGATGAAAGCGAATCGATTCATCTTATCGCCTCGGGAACTTTAATCATCATCGCGAAAGAAAGGACACCGCGATTCCAATCTATTTGAGGCTTTTTAATTTAAAGAAAACTTTCTGCATTTATAACCCGTTCTTACTTTATAATACATATGAATTCATGATAGCAATTCCTGATTTATCATTAATTTAAATCGAGAAAAACAATCGATGCATCCATGGTAAAGGACTTTTAACATGTCTGGATTAGAAATACAAGAAACTGTCTGAATATCAACGCTTTTAAAAATAATTTGCGTGTCAAAATTAAAATGGACAATCTTTTGCACAAAACACAGCGAGAAACCAGAAGTCAATATAAATTCCCTACCTCACAAATTCCGAAGACGGATTCGTTTCGCGGAGAACGAATTCTTTTGGAGCGAAAACGGATCGCAGGCAGCCGGATGGGGTTCCCTGCCCGGTTCGAAAACCAGTTTCCCCGTCCGGAAGCAACACGGACCGCTAAGCGTTCCGGTGGAGGGAGGGGAAATTAAAAGATGCCTCATTTGCATATTAAGACTCCTTCTTTTCTCTTTTCCCCGTTTTTTTTGGCCCACGCCCCCCGGTTCCCCCCCCCCACCCCAGCTTCGTCGCGTGGGAAAACTCTTTCGCTGGCTGGACAGA
The DNA here is from genome assembly GCA_019973955.1 of Trichonephila inaurata madagascariensis. Taxonomy (NCBI): domain Eukaryota; kingdom Metazoa; phylum Arthropoda; class Arachnida; order Araneae; family Nephilidae; genus Trichonephila; species Trichonephila inaurata. Next base: position 76,251 of record BMAV01018396.1, read on the forward strand.
TTTTCGCGATCCGGCATTCTCCTGGATAATGGAATGAATTAATTGAGTTTTGAATGGCCGGAAAAGAATGTTTTCTCTTTGCTTTCGCTCTATAAACTTTATGTTGAATAATTAATTGTTGTTTTAAAAGTTTAAAAAGGAAAAATTTAGTAGTTTTTTAGGGACCTCTTTCGCGAAGGGGGCGCTAACCTGCGGTCGGTTTAAAGATCATCGTTTAATATTTTAAACTCGTGTTTTTTGAAAAAAACCCGTTAACTAACCGCTTTTTAACCCCTTGTTAATTTAAAACACCATTTTTTTAAAAAATTGGGGAAAGTCTAATTCTTCTGAGTGTAGGCAAAGTTCCATTATCTTTATACACGTTTTCTTGCGCATTTTGACAACTCAATATCTGTTGGCCTTTGCTCCTTTCGTCATGCAGATTTATCTGTGATAACTGCTAACCGTATCTGACGTCATTGAAAATCGTGTTCGTTTTTCATTGGTCCTGATGTCCCGAGGCGGGTTGATATGTATGTATTTTTCTTTGTGGAATCAGGTGAATTCCAGAGATGTATGCTACCAAGACAGAGGACTTTAGATTAGTTGGTGTGGAAATTGTATTTAAGTTACGATATCGTTTTTTTTATTTATGCACCAAGTGATAATCTACACCTTGATGTGGAAATATTTTAATAAACTTAAAAATTCAACTACTGTGTGCTTCCCTTTAGAGTCAAACCACACGTTACCTGAAAATTTCGAGTAACAATATCACTGTTGTAACGATTCACGCCACACGGCTGTGAATCGGATTCTTTGTGGATCACTATACGTGCATTGGCACCTGCAACTTTAAAAAAAATAATTGCGTGGTCTTGTCTTGGATCGCCCCGTCAACCTTTGACACCACTAGAGCCCTCTTTCCGCCCACTAGCCGGATGTAACTGGAAGCTAAAGATGCCAGCCTTTGTCATCCTTGAAGCTAGAGAGGGCAGAGACAACAGGAGATGGATTGAAAACTTCGCTACGAACGGACACCAGAGAAACTCCTCCTTCACATACCACATCATTTGAACTCTAATAATATCTTATAAGTTAAATAACTTCATTGTATAATCTGTAAATAATAGCTGTGACGTAAATATACTGAATATTTAAATTACTCAATATCACGCTACCGTTATTCATCACTGTGCTTCCTCGTTACTGGAGAGGTTCGTCGTGGCGCTTCGAAGTCAATAATAATTATGGGGAAAAATCAAGCACGAGTGTCATACATGAATTGTTTCCAATGAAGATAACAGGAGCTTCGATAATGATGTATAAGTTTGAAATTTTTCCTTATTTATATATTGATGGGTTTTTAAATAGTATGATTCGTGGCCACAGTAGCTATGCTCCCTAATCGATCTAATTTGAGAGAACGTTTTCGTCTTTCACCATGTCTTAAGCGTCAGTGAGTGAGTGAGCGAATATTAACGTCACACTGTTCAGCTGCACGAGGGCTTTTGGCGACGGACATCTTTATTTTGAACCATAGTCAAGTGACGAGGACGACACCTGAGCTGGCACACTCTCCTAACTACCACACCACACCAATGGGAGGACGTTTGAGCTCTCGACGGCCGCGGTAGCCGAGTGGTATAGGTATCGGACCGTGGCTTGCCTTGTCACGAGTTCGAGCCCAGTACCACTAAAGACACGCCGTGTAGGGCAGCGATGCACGTTAAATCTGTCGAGAGCTGAAACGTCCTCCCGTTGGTGTGGTGTGGAAGTTAGGAGAGGGGGGTGCCAGCTCAGGTGTCGTCCACGTCACTTGACCATGGTTCAAAATTACGTGGTCCGTCGCCAAAAGCCCTCGTGTAGCTAAACAGTGCGACGTTAATCTTCAATCAATCAATTGAGCTCTCGACAGATTTAACGTACATCGCTCCCCTACACGGCGGGTCTTTCTTGGTACTAGACTCGAACTCGTGACATGTCAGCCACGATCCGATACCTTGACCACTAGGCTACCGCGGCCACTCAGCGTGTATCGAACCGAGATGCTTGTGTGATGGGGTTGCTGAAACTGGGGTTTGACGTCGTCATCTTGCAGGTGTTTTGTAGTTTCGAGATGTTTTGGCGTCGTGCATTTAACTGTAGAAGTAGACATCCGGAAATGCGCAATATAAACAAAAACTCTCTAAGATAAGTTTAAATCATGAATGGTCAGCCTTAAACGAAAATGTAGAAAAACCACTTTTCTCCTTTCTTGTCGAACATAGCTTTAGGATGACATGAAAGATAAGAAGTAGAATGGTTTTTAACGGTAAAAATATGGAAGAAATATCACCCAATTCCGCCTATAATCTTTTTATTAATATTTATAATTCGAACCGCCGTACAACTCGGGATTGAACTATATAATAGGGTTACAGTATTTGTTCCATATAAATTTATGTCCTTAAACAAAGCTTCTACGTAAGTTCTTTTTTGATTGATTGAGGGATTATTAAGAAGCCGAGAGAGAGAAATAAGACGACAGGGGCTATTGACCTCGGGCAAGTGGCAAGCGCGCACCCCAATGTCCGAACCTCCACATCTCAAAAACAAAAATAGTTTATGTGAAAATTAAATTTTTAACGACAGAATGAATGCGCTCCAGCCCAACTAAATGTCGAGGGCTTTTTTTAAAAGGCGCTTTCTTTTTTGAAAAAGATGTTTTTTTTTAATTTTACAAATTTTTGCCACGTTCAGAACAAATCTTTCAAAATATCGAGATCTTTTGGTTTCTTTAATAAAAATTTACTAATCTGGTCCCCCCATCATCTTAGAGCTCAAAACTATAGAGGGGGTCTATGAAGTTAAATGTAGCTTCCTCCGTGTGATACTTTGACAGGGAGATAGTAATAATATTTAAGGTAAAACTATAGCTCGCACACACACACAAAATAAAATGATATGCCATCAGTACCCCATTCTAAATAAACTTTAAAACACGACAAATACGAAATATAATCTTCTCAGGATTTTCTATATAATAAAGGTTCAAAGAGTGCGGAGGCAATTTCATTTGGAAGGAGGGAAACTCAAAATTGAATGTCAGAAGAGACAAAGAAGGCATCGGAGAAAGTTTAGGGTGGAGTGATTTTTGCAGTTCGCGTTGATGCAATCTGCACACATTTCTTAAGAGAAAACTGTTAAGGAAGATTCCTCTCTCCGAGCTTGTTACGGATATTAAAATGAATACCTTATTGAATCGAGATCTTTTTTCCGAGCGATCGCTTCGTAGGACTTCTCTCTTCCCTTCTTGCAGAGGGAGGGGCAGAAGAGACCCTTTTGCACGGAAGTCTGGTTTCGAAGCGGATTCCTTTCTTGAAGCCAGTCTCCTCTCCAAACTGTGGGCGACGATTTTGCGAATCGGAAAATCGTCCCTCTTCAACGCACTCTCCACTTTTCCGGGGCCCATCGAGGAGACACGAAGCAGCGTTCGAAAAGAAGACGGTCCTCTTCCCTACCACCTCCCCCCTTAGGGGTGCTCGAGAAGCAACGATTCCAGAAACCGCAATCGAACCCTCGGCTAAGAATGTTTCCATCTGCAACCGGAGCGTGGTCTGAAGAGCCTGTTCCCGGAAATCCGAAGTGTTCGTTCTTTTTTCCGGGGAGGGGGGGGACCACATGGAATTAAAAGACATTTAAGAGACCGAGACTCGGCATCACGGTCCAATGGGCTCTCTAAGATTGCGTTGTTGCCCATTTGTTGAACCTCGAGGAGGGACATTTTTGTTCCTGCGAAACGCTTCATTGACAAGTGTCCGTAATCACTGAACTCTCCGGGGCAGGGTAGGGAGGATCGGCCACTCCAAGAGGGGTTGCCCTCCCCTTTCCCTCACCTCCTTCTCGCCTTCTCCGCTGGAATAGGAAGAGCGAAGGATGTGCATTAGAGATGGCCTGATATTTGTCCAACCCATATTAAGTGTTGGAGAGTCTGGCGCACACATACGAGAAGGGAAGGGAGCAGAAAGAGAGGGGGAAGGTGCACGCGCGCGCCAACTCAAGCGTGGAGGAAACTTCCAGCAAGCACTGTTGTGCTTGGTCCCGTATCCATGGCGACGGAGGATTGATTAGCAATTAACGGCAGAATTAATTATTATCCGCCGTGACTGTAAAATGAGCCCTTGAGTCGTGCGCGGAGTCACTAAGTACGAAGGGGAGAGTACTGGTCGCTTTCAGAAGTGGACTGTGGGGGAAAGACACTCTCTCTAAGATGCGCTGCCCCCTCATTGTGTGCCTACGCGAGTGAGTCGGGTGACCATGGAGGGGAGATCGTACGTCCATCATCAGGCTCTCTTCTGTTGACTCTGTGCCATGGAGCGTCTTGCGCCGGACCGGGGGGAGAAAATCGCCTCTCGGATATTAAAGTCGTCCGCATCGGACCGGAACACTGACCACTACCTCCAAGAGGAGCGCCTTGGAAATTAAGTTTCGTCTACTTTAATAAGCGATTCTTGGCTCGTCTCCTCGATACCAGGGCGCTCTGCCCCATGTTAACTAGATGGCTTCGGTGCATAGAACGCAGATCGTAAAGTTTTCTTTTCATAGTGGAACCAACTCATTGTTCTGACATCCTGGTTTCGCAGGCTCATGCCTTCATAGAGTAACTGAATGCCACTTTCCTTGAAGTCCTTTTCTGCTGATTTGTCATTTAGAACTCTTCATATGGCAAGAAGGACGAATGAGGTGGATAGAAATTTTGAAGACACGCTTTTTTTATTAAAAAAAATCAACCCAACAGGGAAATAATTTTATTATCTCTTGGGTTGTTTCGTTAATGTCGTTATAGAGCAACATACGAAGTTATTAGGGAAATTTGGAATTGACGTCAGATGATCTCACTTATTAAAATCCCACGACACAAACAATGTCTTTTGAGGCTTATTTCCTCTTATCTTTAGTCACCATTATTCCGTACCAGGTTCTTGGACCGAATCATGGCCTTAAGCCAAGGTAGTCTAATGGTTATGGTCACAAACTCGTGGCGGCTGGCGTGTCATGAGCTCGAGCCTTAGGGCTACTGAAGATCCGTCGTGTAGAGGCTCAAATGCCCCTAAAATCTGTCGAGGCTCAAAGTGCTTCCATCGGCTTGGGGTTCCAGCTCAGGTGTCGTCCTCATCCCTTAACCAAGGTTCCAAATGACGAGGTCCTTCGCCAATAGCCTTCATGTTGCTTTAGTGTGGCGCGATGTTAATAAACACTCACACAGATTATAACTTAAATCCATCTAGACCACCGATGACTTTAAGAATTCGAATTTGTATTATCGGGTTATGAATGCCAGTGATTCTGTGTGTGTGTGTGTACCGCATTCTTAAAATTTTTTCTTTACTATGAGTATGTCACGATACGGCTTATCAAATGGCATCTTGGTGGGGGATGTGGATCAAATGAATTGATAGTTAACTGATCACTGATCTTATTTTAGTTTATTCTACTCCAACTAATCTCTTAAGGCTATCTTCGGCTAATGTTAAAGAATAGGGCCGAATTCGGAATATTTTTTTAGATATAAAAGTACTCACACACACACACAAACATTAATATTATATTCTGGCTACACTATCATGTAGAGAATCCCTTATTTTATCATACTACTCATTTTTATCCGAGTTTTTTGACACACTTTTTCTTTTATAAAATGTGTTTTGCATTTTTTTTCCCTATATCGTAATACTAAATGAGCAATCCTTTCACATGTTAAAAGGAAAAACTAATTATTTATGAAATATTTTGAACTTTTAAAAACACTATATTATAAGCAAGTGCATGAGTTACGATGTCACAGATTTTTATAAAAATTGAGGCATTTTTTCTGTCCAAAAATGTGCTCCGCGTCAAGTTCACGTTCTGGTACATATGGCCTGATGCGCGCTCACCTCCGGCAGAAGAGTTGAATTCCCGGACTTGAGTTCACGGGAAAGTTAAAGATGAAATGCTTGAGAGGCGAGTAGGTAGGTTATATATATAAGTTTGATTGGGTTCTGCATTAACAAAATTAACTGCGTTCAAGGGACGAGCACGGCACTAGACCTGGCATAACTCCCTCTCCAAACTACTACACCACGTCGACGGAAGGACTTTGAACTCGATAGATTTAACGTCCTCTACACGGCGGGTCTTCAGTGTCATCCTATGGTGATGTGGTTCATCACACACACATAAGGCTCAAGGGAGACAGCCGGAGGAGTAGCTCATGATTGGGAGTCATGCCCTCTTGGCGAAAGTCGTTTTCACTCTTGCCCAGGTTTGAGAATAATTAGGAACACTGCTCGTATCATTGGGAAACCTTAACACTGTCCTCGCGAGTAACGAGATAACTCGTCTTCCAGGATTCACAAATAAATCATTCGAGTGAAACTTGTTATGGATTGGAAATTGCTTATTATTTCAATCCCTACTATTAGCTCGCACTCTCTCTAGATTTATTTATTTATCTTGGTGGAATTTGCATAAAATACATTTTCATAAAATACATTTTAAAGCGCTCCATTGAGCTGAAATTTTATATACAGGATTATTTTGGATGACAATACAATAATTTAATTATAATTAATAAAAAAAATCAATTCATTAAAAGTAATTATTTAAAGAATTATAAATACAGCCACGTTGGCATCCTTTTTTGGGTTGACTTAGCGACCCTTTTGGCGACTTGTGTCAAAACGTAAAAAGGTTTTTTCTCACGTTTTAAAGCCTTCAGTTGAACTGAAATTTTATAGACACGATTGTTTTGGATGACAATACGATACTTTAATGATTATGAATAAAAATTAATTACCTCTTAATGTTGTGATTCTGTCCTATGTATATATATATTTATATTAATTGTCACTATTTAATAAAAAGCAGCTGAAATAAAAAATTTCTTTTTTTTTTTATCTAAGTAGAAATTGACTTTTTTTTTATATTACTTGTTTTTAAAGTAAAATAAACAAGTTTTAAAGGAATTCATGTTTTGTTTCAATGTTAGCGCTGACTCGCAATTCAATGTTGCGCAGAGTATATGGGACAAAGGCATGCCATTGCCGCGATGAAAGTGTTAATGTAAAAATTCAACGAGCAAATGCCTGTTAAACTGCTGACTATCTCCCTCGTCACAAAACTGGATAGGAAATTCTTTGAAATTGCATATGCGAAAATCTCTCCCTTTCGAGTGCTTTCGAATTAGTTGGAGTGGCCACAGTAGCCGAGTGTTCTAGGTATCGGATTGTGGCTGGCTTTGTCACGAGTTCGAGCCCAGTACCACTAAAGGCCTACCGTGTAGGGCAGCGATGCACGTTAAATCTGTAGAGAGCTGAAACGTCCTCCCGTTGGTGTGGCAGTTAGGAGAGGGAGGTGCCAGCTCAGGTGTCGTCCACGTCACTTGGCCATGGTTCAAAATGACGTGTTCCATCTTGTAGCTGAACAGTGCGACGTTAATATTCATTCATTCACCGAATTAGTTGGAAACATTGTACTTGAAAGCTCTGAACCTATAGTTCTTATATTGTATCGGTAAAACAAGTATAAATAATGCTGTAAAATGTATTAACAAGGAGGTGAGTATTTAAATACAAAAGCCCTTTAACGTAATTTTTTCATCTACAAAAATTCACTAATACGAAAATAGGATATCACTTTGATTAAGCTAGTGTATAGTACATCAAATACTTAAGTAATTTTTTGTATCAAGTTTCAAATTAAAACTTTAAAAAAAAATTTTTAATGTTCCTTTGAAGCAATATGCAATACGTATAAATGAAAAAATGGTATATGGTTCTTATTGGCTCTAAGCGTAATGATGAACCTGGTTTCATTAAATCTGTGCATTCCTGCTCAAAAGGGTGCTCATTTAGTTTTAAAGGAATAAAATGCGTTGTGAAGACGAATAGCTTTACCTTGAAAACTAAGTTGGCTTGGTTTTGAGTTGGGAGGGAGAGCTCTATTTGCGCCGCACTATAAAGCTACACGACGGAAATTGGCTGTGAACCTCTTCATTTTGACCCATGGTCATGGGACGAGACCACACCTGAGCTGGCACCCCCCTCTCCTAACTTCCACACCACACCAACGGGGGCTTGGTGTTGATGTTTTCCCTCAAAAAGTATTGGTGTTTTATTGAAATGTTTGCATTTCCTAAAGATTTCATAGTTCAAAGAATTCTTGGGGTTGATGTGCAGTGAATAGATATTAAAATTAATAATTGTAAGATGAGTAAATATTGAATATAGAAGGCGTTGATTGGGAAATGTTTCTTGTGTACTCTGTCTTTTAACGTTGGCTTGTTTGTCAGCAGTTACTTAAAACGATTCCCCTCCTACCGGGTATCTCTCGATCCAAGTCGATGAGTGAACGAACTATTTTATCAATCAGATCTGTTTGTAATTATTAGTTAATGGGCCGTTGTTTTTCTTTCGAGGGCGCCCTGCGGACGGTTCGAGGAACGCTTTTACGACTCATTCATTAAAGAGATGTAAGGAGAGGGGGTGTCTTCTCTCACGCACCTGCGCGTGCCGTGCGTGAGTCATCAGCTTTCTGAGAAGGCACCCCCCTCCTCCTCGCGTAGGCTACATGCAACCGAAGGAGATGTCGCCATCTGTTGCGCCTCTCGTTTCTGTTTGTTTTAGTTCTCGGTGGCAACCCACCTTCGTCTAACGCCGAGGATTCCCACTCCGTGTCTTCTTTTTTTTGTAGCAAAAAAGTGAAGGTATGTATGGGAAAGTAAATTTCTTTTTATATCTCCACAGATCGGCAGCGATAGCGTAATCATTGATTATAAAAAGATTTTATATATTATAACACTATAGTAGAAGGAGATGATGAGATTTTAATGTGAGTTCAATGTAGGCATTCGTAACTTCTTCCCTTGGATATGTGATAGTGGATTTGCTTAAGCTGTGATACATTATTCACTGAAATTTCGCATCACACACCAACTTCTTTGGAATCAGGAATAAAACCCACGGCCCACCGAAGCCTAACTATCAGATTGCTGAGCTTTCCATATAAAAAAAAATGAAAAATCAGCTTAAAAATGAAATCAGCATTAATTATTGCTGTGGAGGATCGAAATATCTCTCCCAAACCAGTGAGTGGCCGCCTAGCCTAGTGGTGAAGTCACGAACTCATGACATGAGTGTCGCGGGTTCGAGTCTTAGTTCCATTGAAGATCCGTCGTGGAGAAAAGCCCAATGCTCGAAAAATATGCCGGGGCTCAATGTCCTCCCGTTGGTGTGGTGAGGTAGTTGGGAGAAGGAGGTGCTAGCTCAAGTGTCGTACTCGTCACAACTAAGCTCAAAATGACGAGGTCTGTCGCCTATGGCTCTCGCGTTGCTTTAGAGTACGACGTTAATATAGTGTTTCTGCCTATTGGTGAGGGCTGAGGTAGCCTAGTGGTCAAGGTATCGGATCATGGCTGGCCTGTCATGAGTTCGAGCCCAATACTACTAAAGATCCGCCGTGTAGGACAGCGATGCACGTTAAATCTGTTAAGAGCTGAAACGTCCTCCCGTTAGTGTGGCGTGGTGGTTAGGAGAGGGGGTACCAGCTCAGGTGTCGTCCACGTCACTTGATCATGGTTCAAAATGACGTGGACTTTCGCCCAAAGCCCTCGTGTAGCTGAACGGCGTTAATATTCACTCACTCACTCGGCCTATTGATTTCGAGAAACTCGGAACATTTCAAGTGGATTGCTGCTTCTGCACCGTGAGTCCTAAAAAAAATAGAGCCTACATTTTCTAATTAAATGGTTGTATGATTTCATTGAGAATCTGTGAATTATTTACAATCCCATTTATTTCATTTTGTTACAATTCACACCATCTTATCTATACAAACCCGCGAGCTGTTTGAAAGAAATGACGACAATCAACAGCTGTGGGATGACCGTTGCAATGATTACGGACATCAAAAAATCGGTCAGATTAGCATCGCACCCATTTTTTTTAACACTCAAATGGAATCTCTAGGCTATAAAAAGGACTTGGATGCATAAAATAAAATAAAATAACCTAGTTACTTTGAATGAAGTGAAATTAATTTTTATCGTTTTGATGTGGCAATGGAGAGAAGAAATGCGGTTATACGTTATTTAAAGGTTTAAAAATTTTAATGCCATTTTTAGCTTAATCGCGTTAAGATTTTTGAGTCTTAAAATGTCAGTCGATTGTGTGAAAAAGGAAGTTCAATGCCTCCATCCTCATAGTACAAAGAAGGGTAATTTTTGTAGATTCCACTGATGCCTTTGGAAACTCTTAATTGTTTTTCCACTCCCTCTTCTTTGAAAAAGGGACTCCATTATTTTTTTCCCTTTGGAGTAAGCATTCGATAAATCGACTCCAGTATGACGATGAGATGCAGTCACGAAATACGATGTCGTGCTGCCGCTTTGAATCCGTTTCGAATAACGACATAAGTCAGTCATCGCTTTTTTAGGACATTCCTCTGGGAGGGGAAGTTTTCATCGCTTGTTTTTATGGTAAGGAATTATGAGGGAATGTGGTTCTTAAAAAATTAAATTCTTCGCTTTCAGTCAGAGAATAATCCCTTTCTTTCCACGTTTGGACTGTTCTATTGAAGCTGGTTTAAAAAATTGTAGATGAAACAATAAAATAAAATATATCTATACGTAGAACCAAACGTTATTTAGTATTTTTATTGCATCTGCAAATTAAGTTATGTAATGCGAACGATATAGTTCAAAAATGAACTGAACATTGAGTTACAAATAGGAGCAGATGATAAACCCAAAAATAAATCATGGAGCTTAACCATTGTGCTGTATCTCTATTGATTTGGTTCCCTCTCGAGTGAGTCAGTGGAACGTAAATGGTACCGTGAGCAGGTATGATTCGGCACATCCTGATCATATCTGAGTTGTGAAAGAAGCAAGGTCCGCTTTGGGCTACATCGTCCACGTAGGGCTTGACTGGAGGTCTTTTGTTTGATAATACAGAAAATCTTCATACACACACCCTCCAAGTTTTCCGAGGGAGAACCTATTTCTTGAGTGAGTGAGTGAATATTAACGTCGCACTGTTCAGCTACACGAGGGTTTTTTGGCGACGGACCTCGTCATTTTGAACTATGGTCAAGTGACGAGGATGACACCTGAGTTGGCACCCCCTCTCCTAACTACCACACCAACGGGAGGACGTTTCAGCTCTCGACAGATTTAACGTGCATCGCTCCCCTTACACGGAGGTTCTTTAGTGGTAACTCTTGACAGGCCAGCCATGATCCGATACCTTGACCATTGGGCTACGTATTCCTTGAAATTATCCGTGTAAAGGGATTTTAATCTTTCGTTTGAAACATTAATTGTTTTGTTACTGATTTCAAGAGGGAACCTCGTATGGGCCATGGTAATGTCGTGTCATGGCATCGGTGCGGAAGATGGAGAGTTTGGAAAATGGTCTAAGATCTTGAGAAATGAGTCGGAGCCTTTGAATGAAATCTAATTTTGGCTGGACTGTTGTTTCTTACAAGAAGGCGCTTGGTAATTGGATGTTCTTTCCATAGGACAATTACGCAGGTGTAGATTGGGAATCTCCATGATAGAGACAGTGCGTAAACCATGGAGTATAATGAGTAGGCCCATATTGGATTAGAGTGACGCAGGATGATTGATTTCAAAGTGTGATTCCAGAGCATTCTATAACTCTGTTTGCTTTCTCGAAAGATCCGCTTACGTCAAGAACGGTATTGTGGTATCTTTCAATTACTTTCTACTCTTCTTCATATAATCAACTACTTTTCAATAGAATCAATTCAAATTCAATTATCTTGATTATCACTACAATCAAACACTGTCCGTCGTGTTAAAACACTTCCAAGATACTCTACTCTTGGTACAGCAAACCGCACGACATGCGTCGGTTCTCCATCAAATTAACTCGCTTTCCTTAAGACCAAATTCTGGTCAAACGCCCCACGCTTCAAAAACAAGGGACCCCCTCTTCTCTGACCGCCTTGCTCGAGGGTCAAAAAACCTTCTCCCTGCAAAACACAGTAACCCTCCTCCGCGCGCGTAAACGTGCCGGTTTGCGCCAACAGTAGTCCAAACACTACAGTGATTTATCCAGTAATTTGTAGAAGCATCCATATGATATCCAAGTCACTAAAAATGGTCGCCAACTCCCTAAAGTGGTTGCTAACTCGCCAAATTTGTTCACCAAAAATGTTGTCAACTTGGCTGTATCGCCAATATTTCTCCAAGTTTCGATTGAAATGCCATTATAATATAAGGTACTTGCGAATGTTATAATTTTAGCATAAAATAAATACAACAGAATTTAATATTATCATAGTACACATATATCCAGATATAACTTATTTACATTAAGCATTCATTACACAAAATTCGTAACAATATTTAAACAACAATAATAGCCTTCAGAGGGTGGTAGTGGTCAATTGAGATCTAAATTGGTCTCTCATTGAACCTATTGCTTGCTGTAGGGTGTTTACCAAAAGAGCTGTACAAATATGTTGGGCAATTTTTTATTGTTGGGAATGGAGCTTCTGGTCTTATTTTGAATATGTATTTTAAAAGAAGGCCAGATAGTTTTGAAGTCGCCAGATCAATGATTGCTTCGATGTGCTAGCTCGTGTATGAAAAGAATATTGACTCCCGGTTCAAATGGAATTCGGATGGAATATAAAGTCGAATTCTTTCGCACAGTATCCGATCCAACAATAGGAAACTTTTGAAGTTTGATAGTACTTGCAAAGCAAGCATTTGCTTCAATTGTTCATCTGTTTACTTTCATTTTGTCATTGCTGCAAAATCAACTGAAGGTGATAACTATATTTCCTTTATTGTGGATAATGTGTCAACAATCAGATTATTCTTGACGAATATATGCTGAGTATCCGTATTGAATTGTGAATGTTCCAAGCGGGCGTAATTGATCAGGCAATGCTTTTCTCGGATTCAGTTAGGATGTGAAGGTGAGGTTTGTGGTGCTGTAAATGAAGGAAGTTTTGACCTTCGAGTAATTAAAGGAATTGTTTCGTCGAACAGTAAGTCCTAACTGTTCTCTATCATATGTGTGCTGTACTTTTGTTAGGTCGGGTTTAGTTCTGAAAATAATTCTAAAGGTTGACAGTTATTGCTAACGTGTTGTTGAATCACTGTGCCTGTTTCTTGATCCGAAGCATCAAACCTCAACGCAAATCGAGCAGAAAATGTGCTAAGATGATGGCATCACACAGTCGGTCTTTACAAAGGTTAAATTATGCCATGACATTTTCGGTCAAAATGGTTTTTGTACCATCTCTCTCTCACACTTGGGTTTAAACATTGGGTTCCTTTTTCAAGTAGCTATTCAATGCTACTTGATCTTGGGTGCTGTTATGAAAAATATTACTATAAAAATTGATCATAAAAAGAAATCCTCGAAGAATTACTGTATTAATTCGGGTCGTTAAAATTCCACTGTGGATTTGATTCTACTATCGCAAAGTTAAAACCACCTGAAAAAATTTTATGACCCAAAAATTTCTCCTCTGGTTTTCCAAATGGACATTTTGAAGTTTTAAAGTAAGGGCCTTTTGCCGTAGTCTCTCAAAAACTACTGCGAGACGTTATTTGAAAACTTTTTTGAGGAACGCTATTAAAAAATATCATCGATGTTGGAAAAACAAAAATCGAATCCACTGAACATGAAACATGTGAGCTGCGTTTTGTTAGCCAGAAGTCACGCATGGGAACTCAAATGGTCCTAAAGGAGTGCAAATATCCGACTTGTCTGTGTCGGCAGGATCCTAAAGAATGTTACTGTTTTATTAGATGGGCAAACAAGATCTTTTGTAAATGTATATTATTGATTTTATTCATATTAAAAGAGCGCAATTCAAATTTGTAGACGCATAATTATGTTTTGTTCATTGCAGTTCTAAACTGATCGTGTTTAAAAATGAAATTTTCTTGCGTCAAATTTTTACCACTTAGTTATTTATGTTTTTAATTACGGTTATCGCGGGCATTTAAAAAAAGGAATGAAAAAGAAGACAGAACGAGGAAACATGGAAACTGACAGAAGAGACTTTGAGCACGAAGTGAAGTCACGAAAAGCTCCCGGGTCATTACATCTTAAAAGAGCCTCCAGAGGGCTCTGCCAAAACAATGGCTGAAAAATGAGATCCCATACAAGAACCGAAAGTTGCATAATTGATGGTTGTCCTTCCAAGAGAAAGGGGGAGGAGGGGTGCTTGTTTTCACGTGAGCATCATCCCTAATGGAGAAGAGTCGAAGGAGATCATTTTTTAATGAGGGAGGGAGAAAATCCTCACGCGACAACATTCATCATCCACCTGTTGGGTCTACCCGGCTTGTAAAAATGCGTCAAGACATGGCCAAACGACTAATTGCGATGAGTGTCGGGCAGGGGCGTGGTCCCGACTACAAGTCACGCACGCCCCGGGGGTGCGCCTCCCTTCCCTTCTTTTCTCCATTTCCCTTACCGGATGGGGGAAAAAAAGACAACCCTTTCTTAATTCCACGGAGGGGACGCTAAAAGGGATGGTAAAGGTAAAAATATGCCCCCGTGGATTAACCATGGCAAAATATTTGGAAGGTTTAAAAGCGTACCTCCACGTTTATCGTTAAGTTGTCGAGAGAGGGGATGTGTCAATTCAGTACCAAGACACTTGTTCCTTCCTTTTGGGCATAAAACAAAACTATTAACCCTTCGTCGGGCGCACTTCTGAACGAAACAGAATCAGGCGCACTCGGTCTGAAATGCCACCGACTTCATAATCCATTTTAATTCATAATACACTGCTGGCCACCGTAAATGCAACACCCTGAAGGAAGCATGAAAATAACATGAAATTTACAACATGCATTATCGGAGGTGAGATATGCAAATGATTTGAATTTCAGCGCAGACACACACCACGAGCGTCTGTGGCGCCACCTCAAATCGCTATTTAAGGCTTGGAGATTCCGACGATCTCAAGTTCGGCAATTGTGTTTTTGTGGTTTTTTCAAAAAACGATCAGTTATGTCTCGTAGAAAACAGCGATCATCTTTTGATCAAGTATCCGAGTTCGACAGAGGAAGGATAGTGGCCTACCGAGATTGTGGATTATCTTTCAGGGAAATCGGACGAAACCAAGCAACTGTAATGCGGATATGTGACCGTTTGATGCAGGAGGGTACGACGGACTGACGTGGTCGATCGCATCCACCTCAGGGCACCACTTCACGTGAGGACAGGCAAATTGTGCGCATGGCAGTGACGGATCGCTCAGTCACATCACGAACCATAGCACAGCACCTGAGTCTGTAACGCATCATTCAGTGTCTGCGCGTACCATTCGACGCCGTTTACAACAGAGGGTCTGTCCGCAAGACGTCCATTGCTTGGTCTACACTTGACGCAGAACCACAGACGTCTCCGTCGCCAATGGTGCGATAAAAGAAGGATGTGGGATGCAGAATGGAATGAAGTTGTCTTTACTCACGAGTCACGCATCTGTCTGCAATATCACGATGGTCGGATTTCGAGTCTGGAGACACCGTGGAGAGAGTGAACAGCTGCGTTATTATGGTATGGGGCCGGGTATTATGGTATGGGGCGGTATTGGATATCATTCTCGCACTCCTCTAGTACGCTTTGCCGGTACTTTAAACAGCCAGAGCTACATCTCCGAGGTGTTGGAGCCAGTTGTCTTTCCTTACCTTCAGGGCTTGGCCACAGCCATATTTCAACAGGATAATGCGTGACCACACGGGGCACGCATTGTCCAAAGGTTCTTTGTCAATCACCAGATTGAATTTCTTTCCTGGCCGGCTCGTTCTCCGGATCTTTCACCGATAGAAAACATGTGGTCCATGGTTGCTCAATGATTGACCCAGATTACACCCCCAGGTACCACACCGGATCAACTTTGGCAACGTGTGGAAGCTGCTTGGTCTGCTGTACCCCAAGAACACATCCAAAGTCTCTGTGAATCAATGCCGAGGCAAGTGGCAGCGGTGATCTCCAACAATGGCGGCTAGTCTGGCTACTGATTCTAGCAGGAACCACACTTGACAGAAGTCTATAAATTTAATCATTTGATTCTTGGTCAACATGTTATCTACAAAATAAATTTTGTTGTGCTATCTCTTGTCTTTCTTGGGGTTGCATTTACGGTGGCCAGCAGTGTACATTGGGTAAGGTTGAAGGAAAGCAAACGCACCAAATTGCAAGAAAAAGAACCACGTTAATGAATAAAATGAAGCTTAAACTAAAACAACCAAAACAGCTCATTGGAATCAAAATGCTTTTGCTGGCCTCTGCACTCGACGGAGGGTTAAGTGAGTTCAAAATATAAAGAGAATGAGTTGATGAGAGAGAATGGGGATTACACATAATTAAATGCAAGGGATAGACGAGATATATGGATTTAAGAAATATATACATAAATACACTACATATATACAGTGAAATGCTGTATTTTTTTATGGTAAGAGTTTGCATATCTTGAAAATTAAGAGGTTTAAATATAACTTTTTACTGCCCCCCCCCTTCCTGGTTGTTATTATTTTAGGACAAAAATGAAGACCGTGACAGGTGAAGGAACAAATAACGGTTCCATTCCACAACACAAGGGGACACAAAATCATCCGAAACACGCATTTCAGAACCCATCTTATGAGGAGAAAGGCAATTCCTCACGTGCGCTCTCTTAGTCGTTCTTGGAGAGAAGAAAGAATTTCCCTCCCAAAAGAACAAGTAGCGCCACCTGGCTGTCGCTAATAGTAAAGGGAAGATAGCTTTTAGATAGAGACATTAAACTTCTACTCTTTTGATGATTATAGATGACATACAGAGTTATAATATAGTCAAATTACACAGGAATGTGTAAGTTTCCTACTTCTATCGACGTACATTTTTTAAAATGCATTTGTAAATATAAATTTGGGAATCTATGCTATAAAAGAATAAAAGGCTAAAAATATATTTTATAAAAATGTTCAGAGGATGTTGAGAATGTGTGACTAATTATAAATTTATTATTTTAAAGTTTTTTTTATCGTTAATTATATAATATAATATAATCCCGCGTCAAGATAGAATGTCACTGGGAATAGGGGAGGATGGTGCGCGTTGAATGCACCTTAATCTCCCACGGCGCAGATTGACTTCAGGGAAGTGACGTACTCGCGTCTGTCATTTTAGAGTGGCTCCAAAGAGGGCTGGCCAATCCAGTTAACTTTTTTTTAGAAAAAAATTACCTAACCATAAAAACTGGGTTTTCTCGAAAAAATTAAAGTTATATTTTTTTTTTCTTTGAGTGATATATAATTTTATTATTGTTAATTATATAATTTTATTATTGCTATTATTTATAAAATAATTATATTGTAAGTTATTGAAATTCAAATAGAAAGAGCGTATTCTGTGTATACAACAAACAAGTACTGTTTAAAAAAAAAATAAAAAATATATGGAACAGTAAGTAGAATGAATGTCAATAAATTTAATAACAGAGAAAAACGATTTTGTTTTTAAACCACGGTACCTATTTGGTGTTGTAACATCTACGAAAATATTAATTTTTTTCTTAACTTAATATCCTGCGCATAATTTACTTTACATTTAATTTTAAGCAAGTACTACGTCGATAGACAGAATTTTTTCGATCGGCGGTAATTTCTGCATCAAATTACGTTTGTCCATAAAATAGAAATGTTGGACGCATTATAGTTCTCTTTAAATGTTATTCTAAGAAGAAACAATACACACAAGTTTATTTATGTTATTTTTCTAATATTTCATTGTTTAATTCTTAAATGAAAAGTAAACCAAATTGTTAATTTTGTGTTAATCTTTTTTTATTCATTTTTTGTGTGCTCCACTACATTTAAAACTTAGGTTTAATTATACATCTATTTATTTTTATATGTGGATTTTGTAATCCCCAGTATTGAATGTCCAAGGGCGCGCGGATAGAATACGTAAAACGGGTTTCACCTTCATAAGGGTGATGCTGCAAGAAAAACAATTTTAGGAATAGGCAGGGGGAAAATGGCGCTTCTTTTGTGATGAATGGATAAAGAAATTGAAACACAAACAAGCTCTCTTTCTTTATTTAAAAATTCAAATATTTCGAGGTTATGAAACAAAATTTCGGAAATTATCCGACATGATTATTTGAGTGAATACGCGTTTTCACTTCCGAATATAGAATTTAAAAATAGATTACCGCCAATTTAAACTGTCTGTTTATGCTTTAATTATTTCGCTTTGATAAAGTTGGTTCATCTTTGGAAACGCTTTGTGGCACTGTTAAAATGGGGGCCGAGCAATGGCTTACACAAGGGAAGGTTTTGGGAGGGGGGTGAACTTCCCCCATTAACCCTGCCACTGGGACCGAGTTCTGCTTTCGCTGATATAAATATTTGTAATGGTCAATTTAGACCGAGAAATTAGGTACTTGACTAGTGAATAATGTATTATTGAAATGTTTCTGCCAATTACTACCCGGTTAACACATTTCCTGGTTGTAAGAAAAGATTTAAACTAATACCCAATGCCGAAACTACGCGAAGACAAAGTCAATGCGTCGTTTTATCTCGCCTAATTCTAATATAATGACGCAATTTTCAACGAATCGAGAAAGGGGTGGAATAATAACCACAATGTGATTTTTATGATCAGTGTTAAATAAACACTTTATCGTAGTTATCGTGAATAAAATTCTTTACTGGCATTAGGATTTTCGTTGACAGCCACGACACGCCTTTTCCCGTCGTTTTATAGATAAGGCTTTTGGATCCCTGGACTTGTACTTTTCTTCCATTGGATGAGCTGAACTAATAGTTATTCCTGGCAGACCGCGAAGATGAAGATTGAAATTGAGAAGAAAAAAAAGGGTGACTTGTGTGGGGGTGATTAGTGCGTCTCCCCTTGCTCCGGAAATCAAGGAAGAGCCGCTATCGTTGTGCCCGAAAACGGGAAAACAAATCGGTGTCGGAGATAAAAAGGAAGAGAAAAAATGGGAAAACCGCAGATGAGAGGGAAAACAGTTAGCGTAGCTCCTCGACAGATTTTCGCGGAAAATATTCCTCATTTGCATTTCTTGAGATATCACGTTTCCAGAAAGGGGTGGCCGGGGAGGAAGGGAAGGAGCAGAGGGAGATATCGCCTGCGCCTAGGTGGAAGGAAATGAGCGCTCCGCCGGAAATGGTGCCCATTGATTAGCCCGGGCCTCGTTCATTAGTGAAGCATTAATTATAGAACTTGTCTCCCAGAGATAAGGCAGGGGACATCGGTCCCACTCTTATCAGTGGCCCTCCCTCCACCTACTTGCGGGGAGGGGGAAGGAGTACCCCTCACCTTCTGAGAGAGAAGATAGAGAGAGCAGTGCATTGAGAAGGAGCGGGTTTTTGCCAGGCCTACCGCTACACCGGGATCGTAAAGTCCCTCAAACTCTTAATTGAACATTTTTTCCCCCATTCCGTTCACTTTATGAGATGCTCTTCCCTCGATTGAGGGAACTTAACGTTTGCTTAAAAGATGCGATGGCACAGATCGTCTGCTTTTTCTGGCGCTGATTTCCTTGACACATGTTTACCCTCCAGACCTGTGAACAGAACCAAGGATGTTGTTTGGATTCTAGTGGGGGAAAAGTGTTTTCTATTGTTTTTAATGTGCGGAATTATTTCTTATATTTCCAATATTTTATAAATCGATTTGTATAAATGATGACAACTTTGCTTCGTGTTGTTGGTTTGCTATTCTAATTTCATCCCATCCCTTCCTCGAGACAATAAGGCCGATGCAAGAGAGTACTGGATAAAAACAGACTTTTTTGAAGGCAATGCGTAAAAGCGAAACTAAATTTTTAAAAATCATTTTTCTTTTGCTAAGGGTGGCATCCGCTTATGTGACGGCGAGAGAGAGGTTTGCTTTAATATTTTTCTTTCTGTGATATAGTGTAATGAAGGAGAATACAATTTTGGAAAATGAATGAAAAGCTCATCTCTCTGTAGAATCTATTGTATAGGAGACGCATGTGCTATACCAATCTCTTATACCTATATTATTTTTTGTCTCTACGTTTTTTCTAAAGTATAACCTGTGTTTTCTCTCTTTTTTTATGAAAAATGAAATTTTTATTTTTATGTAAATGAGTAAATACCCTTATATTTAATTCTAGCATCAAATCTGACATTTTGGAAAAAATTGCTGACAAACCCACAAAAAAAGGTACGTAGTAAAAATATTTGATTCAATTGAAAGGTGTTAATAGATTTATTGTAATATACATGCATTTTGTAAATTAAACCTTGCATATTAAATCTATGATCAATGAGATAACTTTTTTAAAAAAAATTACATCTTTTGTTCAGTGAAAAACGTACGTAATTCGAGTTTTTTTTCGATGAATTGACTGCATTAGCAACCTTTTAATACAATGAGTCGATTCTGAATCGCGTTAAATGAAAGAGTGAACCCCACTCTCATAAGTTCGACACCACGCTTACGTGAACTGCGACAGATTTAACATGCATCTGCCCTCTCCACAATGGTCTTCAAAACTTCATGCTCCACGAAAAGTCTGTTACTGCATTCAATAGCTGCCTCTCATCAAATGGAATGGGATCTAATACGCTATTGGACGTATCAAAATGCGTGGAGTTCATCACTGAAGACCCGACGATGCGCGCTTTAAATCTGCCCAAACTCAAATTCCTCACGTTGGCAGTCTGAAAGGGGTGGGGAGGTGCCACTTCTGGTGATGTCAATTGACTGAGGTTCAAAATGAAGAGATTCGTCACCAATATTCCTCGAGTAACTTCAGAGTATGACTGAATTAAGCAATCAATCTAATCATGTATGGAAGGTTATTGGTTCAATTTTTTACTACTCAAAATCCCAAAAATAAAAGCTTGATCCTCGCGTGTCATGGGTGGTCGCGGTAGCCAAGTTGTGGCTGGCCTTGTCACGAGTTCGAGCCCAGTACCACTAAAGACCCGCCGTGTAGGGGTGCGATGCACGTTAAATCTGTCGAGAGCTCAAACGTCCTCCCGTTGGTGTGGTGTGGTAGTTAGGAGAGGGGTTGCCAGCTCAGGTGTCGTCCACTCACTTGACATGATTCAAAATGACGTGGTCCGTCGCCCAAAGCCATCGTGCAGCTGAACAGTGCGACGTTAATATTCACTCACTCACTCGCGCGATTGAATGGAATTGAAGCCAATTAGGTTCCAACTCTGAGTGAATGTGATTCAGAATGACAGTATTTCTTCTCTCTAAAGCTACTTCAGCTCAAACCACACACACAAACAGCCAAATGATTACAAGGTATGAAAATTCCTCTATTACAAACTTGAATATAAACGTCGAAGATTTTATCATGATAATACAGGCATATTTTTAAAAAAATATTCATCTTAGATGAGATCAAAAGTAATATTTCTACGAATAAACATGGTAACTTTTGTTTAATCGTGAAATCTTATTGGAATCGAAGGCTAACACCGTTGAAACGCATGGTTTTGATTCACGAACCTGAGATTAGAATGTGGCATTTCAAAGTGAAACTCAATACCGCGGAGGGACATTGAGTCTTGGCTTTAAAATAAAATAAAGACATACCGCGCAGGCATTCTTAAATCATATCTCTCTCAAATGGTATAAATCAACTTTCCTGGACTGTAATTATTAGGAATGTATGTTAAATTATTTTTACAGTATTATTACTAAAAAAAATATTTAAAATCGGCAGAAAATGAAAAAAAGAATTCTCCTTTTATGAAAAATATTTCTGTAATAATGATATTTTGACTATTTGTAGCTAAGGTTTGAAGAAACATTTAATAAAAATTCATTTTATGTTCAGAGTTACGTTTCATTGAAACAGTAACCAATGTTTTTTGTTAAAATTTCACTACACTGATATAATAAAATATGAATAAATCCGCTTCCAAATTATATATATATTTCAAAAATTTTAGGTTAGGTTTTTTAACCATATACACTGAAGGGCCAAAAAACTGTGGTACACCTGCTTAATATCATGTAGGGCCCCCACACGAGCACTTAGAAGTGCCGCAACACGACATGGCATGGATTCGATTAATGTCTGAAATAGTGCTGAAAGTAATTGGCACCATGAACCCTGTGGGGCTGTCCATAAATAAGTAGGAGTAAGAGGGGGTGGACATCTCTTCTGAAGAGCACGTTGCAAGGCATCCCAGATATATTCAATAATGTTTATGGATGGAGATTTTGGTGGCCAGCGGAGGTGTCTAAATTCAGAAGAGTGCTCCTGGGGCCACTCTGTAGCAATTCTGGACGTGTGGAGTGTCGCATTGTCCTGCTGAAATTCCACAAGTCCTTCGGAATGCCCTACGGAATGGACGCAGGTGATCAGACAGGATGTTTATGTGCCTGTCACCTACAAGAATCGTATATTGACGTATCAGGGGTCCCAAATCACGCCAACCGCACACGCCCCATACCATCACAGAGCCTACACTAGTTTGAACAGTCCCCTGTTGACGTGTAGAGTCCATGGATTCATGAGGTTATCTTCATACCTGTACAGGTTAATCAGCTCGATTCAATTGGAAACGAGACTCGTCAGACCAGGCAACGTGTTTTCAGTCATCAACAGTTGAATGTCGGTGTTAATGGGTCCTGGCGAGACGTAAAGCCTTGTGTCGGGCAGTCAACAAGGGTACACGATTGGGCCATTTAGCTCGAAAGCCCATATTGATGATGTTTCGCACGGCGACACTTGTTGATGGCTCCGCATTAAAATCTGGAGCAATTTGCGGAAGGGTTACACGTCTGTCACGCTGAATGATTCTCGTCAGTCCTTATTGATCCCGTTCTTGCATGATCTTTTTCCGGTCGCAGCGATGTCGTAGATTTGATGTTTTACTGGATTCCCGATATTCACGGTACATTCGTGAAATGGTCGTACGTGAAAATCCAAATTTCATCGCTACCTCGGAGATGCTACGTCCCACCTCTCGTGCGCCGACTATAACACCACGTTCAAACTCACTTAAATCTTGATAGCAGCAGTAACCTATCTAACTGGGCCAATCGTTGTCTTATATAGGCTTTGCTGACCAGAGCTCCGTACTCTGATTGGTTCCATATCTATTTATTTACATACGCATGCGTGTACCAGTTTTTGGCTCTTCAGTGTGTATAGGCAAAATATAATTATTACAGAAGCATTTTTAAAGAAAGGAGAATGCTTTTATAATATAAGTTATTCTGTCTTCGTTTTTTGCTCAAAAATTGTATTTAAATGATTTTTTCTTGTAATAATATCCCTTAAACAATTTTATATTTATATTCTAATTCAACTGACACTGGATATATATAAAAAATCAATTTAAACGCTTTTTTAAAATCACGGTACCAAACGTAGTGAGTCACCTTAGATAAAAGAACACGGGGGAGGGGGATTTCCCGATTATCCAATGTGAATTCTTTAGGAAACGGTTAATTTTAAATGTGCGATAAACAGAATTCAGAAGCAAAGGAGAAGTGCAGTCAGGGTCCATATTTAAAACCCATAATCGATATTCAGATTTAAATCGCGCATTCAAAAAAAAAATAAATCACTGTAGGCAATCGATGGCACATTTATTTCTCTTCATTCTAAACGAAAAGATGCTGCTCTCTTCCTCCAAGGAGAAGCAAAAAAAACTCCTTACCGATAACGATCCAGTCGTCAATAATCGCTCTGGAAACCCTTTCCCTCTACCTGTAGATTAAGATGGGGAGAAAAGCCGGGGGCGGTGCTCGAGTGTTTGTTTTGAGAAGAAAATGATGAAATTTAATCGCGCACTGTTGTCTCAAGAAAATGATTACCCTCATCGTGGGATCTCATGTGGCAGAAAATTACATTTCCTCGACCCTCAGACGTTTTTTTCCCCTTTGAAGTGAAATTACTGCAAAACGCTTAATGTTGTGTTTACTCTCCCCCTGCCTCCTCCTTTATTTTTTCAATACATTTCGATTATAAGAAAACCCCCTTCCCTTTCTCATCCGGAACGTAAATCGAATGCGTAGACAAAGAGTGTTTGCTTAATGCAGCAACACGAGTAAATAAATGTCGTTTTTAGAACGAGTAGGAAGAGGGGGACATTATTCGCGTCTCTCTTCCCCTCGCTCGCGGTCTTAAGAGGGCTCGGGAATCGAGGAGCAATTACACACATACCTTTACACTGTTTTATAGAAGGCAGGCGATTTTTAAAAAAAATAATAAAATATATTTCTTCTTAAGGAATGTATTTCCGAAGGAGGGGGTAAAATGGGCTCATTTTCATCAAATCAATACTTTGTAATATTCTAAAACATGACTTACGCTAAATTTTTGCTTTGTCTTGGAAATTAAAATAAATCGCATGATCTTCCTTTACTATTACTTAAATACAATAACAAAATTTTTTAAAAAAATTATAAGCAGGTCAGGGATTTCAAAAGTGAGATATATGGAAAAAATGATTTTCTCTTACATATAAGCTTATTTATTTATAACTTTAGCGGTGAGGATTTCTGGAATTAAGTATTCTAGAAATCCCTCGCCCCACGCTTAAAATTTCGTACATTTTGCGTGTTTGTGAAGAGCACATTCTCCTCTTTTTAAGGGATTTACAATTTCTTTGGATTTACAATTTTTTCTGCTTCTACCTCTGTATTTCTACTATGTAAAAGATCCTGCCAGAAAGTTAACCCTTTAATTTTTCAAAGAAGATTTGGAAATTTTTGAAGGAATTTTAAAATATTTCTCTTTTTACAATAATGGACGCACACACAGGAATACTGATATACAAGTACGCGTATGTTACAAAAGTTGGTTTTCTACTAACCTGATTGATATTCGTAAAATACTTTTTTTTCATGAAGGCTTTCTGAAAAGTCAACTACTTTTTTTAAAAGATAAGTATTGCTTTGAATAAACAATGCATACCAAGTTTTTTTACATGTACTAATAACAATAGGTAGAAAAAATATGTGAGAAAGCATTTGACACCAAAGGAAAAAATATTAACATTTTAAATAAAGATGTGTAGTTATTTTATCTTTCTGGGTTAAGCCAGTTTAACGTTTTGATTTGCCACATTGGGATGTGAATAAAAACGAACATAAATGTTATCATAATTCTAGATTTTCTTTTTAATTTACAGCTTTCAAATTTTGTGAGATTATAGAAAATTATGTAAAAAAAATAATTTAGGTTAAGGAAATTCTATTTAAATTTTTGACTGATTTTGATCCATTGAATGGTACCCTTAAGACATTTTTACACTCAAGATTTTTGCCCCCTTCGTAATCCTTACCCAAGCCTTAAAATAATTTGCTTAATATTTTCATACTATCTAGCTCTCAAGCTCAGAGAGAGTCTCAGTTTTACTATCCTAAATACTTTCTCTAAGTTTAGAATCAGAAAAACCATTGCAATACAATTATATCAATGTCCTAAGTGCTATCTTTATTTAAAAAAAAGGAGTCGCTCTATGAAGCAACACGAGGGCTTTTGTGCCATTGAATCTCCTCATCTTGAATTATGGTCAAGAGACGAGAGCGACACACACACACTCTCTCCCCCACTCCCCCTAAACTTCCACATCACGCCAACGTGACGACTTTAAACCTAGATAGATTTCCCTCTTCTCGGCTAGTCTTTCATGTCAGCCAGATTCGAACCCACGATTTGACGGAGACAGCCTCAGCCGTGAGTTGGGGCTCATGATGGATGGGCTGCTGCAGACAAAACATTGCAATGAAAACTATTAATGTTCTTTAACAGAAACCATATTTCTCTTTTTATTTATTTTTTGTTCTTTTTAAACCTGACCCTCTGTAACAGGAATTCTTTGATTCAATTTTCGTAAGATGCTTCTATTGAAGTGATTTTATAAAAAAAGATTCTCTGAGGCAGTAGCTTCCATATCTTGCTTTCGAAACAATTCCGGTATTGATACATATTTTTTAATCTTGTTGAAAAATTCTTTATATTTCGAGTATTTTACATGATTTTTAAAATTTGTCCTTCATGAGTAGTAAAACATGTCCCATCTCAGAGTTATATAAACCGTTGAAATGAATAGTTTGAGTTACATATTCTTATTTGTTTGGAAAGACACCACACACATGATGTAATTCTTTTTAGACTTTCTTATTGTGAAGAGTTACTTCATGTTAAGAAATTCTCTCGCGTATGAAAAGCTACAACGGACCTCCTGGAACATCCATTTGACTGATCTCAAGTTGTTTTTTTTTGAGCAAGCGCTTTCATTTCTGTCAAAAAAATTATATGGATTTTTGACTTTTTTCTTACTTTGATGTGGCTTTAAGTTCTCATCTTGGCTTGATGTGAGAGTTTTCTGAGTGGGGGCCACCTCAAGTGTCACCCTAGTCACGTGACCTGTTCAAAATCACGAGGTCTGTCGTTAGTAGCCCTGATGCAGCTTCAAAATGCAAAATTAATAAAAAATCAAATCTTACTTTTGTCATCCAGAATCACAAAGAATATAGACATTCTCATCTGTATTAGAATTCTATAAAATATTGTACATGTTCAAGTATACTTAGATGGAAATTTATCATTATTCTTTGTAAAATCATTATCATTAAGCTTTGTAAAATTATTCCGAGGATTTTTTTTATCAAATAAATAAGTTTCGTAAGATCTTGCAAATTATTTCTTTTCGTTTTAAAATGGTTCTTCACATTCCTATTTTAGACATGAGAAAATGTGATTAATGTATATTTGTTTTACAGCTTCACATTTGTATTCATTCTTAAAAGTATACTTTTAGAACTTCAAGAAATTGAACACACGTGAAAACTTCATCCAATGTCTGGAATATTACATACTATCAAGTAGAAGGTGGAAAAAAAGAGAAATGTATTCTCTCAGAAGGGGATGATATCCGAAGATTCAACAAGTGTTCGTAATTGACACTGGAATGCCACTCTCTCCAGGAATGGAGACCACCCCTTGATAGTCTCCAGGAGACCAAGACCGTGCGCCGTCCAGTTGATTGGAAAGCGTCGGTTGTCTTGGCGGCGGGGAACACACAAAGGTATCCCCCCCCCCTCTCCTTCGATGCCCGGATGTGTGTGTGTGTCCATCCATATCCATATGCAGAGAGTCTGACCAGGGCCCGCTCTGGCCAGGAGTGGTTAATGAAGTTAATTAGCAGAGCGGGAGGGGATGAGGGGGAGTGGGGTCGGATACGGTGTCGGGGGGGAGGGCTAATTGATGTTGTAGGCGCCTTGTTAATTACACATAGGGTATAGCAAGATTGATCCGCCGCTTCTCCCCACCCCCTGTGTCCGTTACAGGGGAGAGGAGTCCAGCCGGGCTAATGATTGTTCGGGGTTGCGTCCAAGTGCCTCGGACAGTCGAGTTTAAATGGTTTTCTCAAGTTTGACACGTAGGTGCGGTGGCCACTCTCTTCTCCCCCGCTCTTCAGAAGGGAGAGGGGGAAGGGAACTGTTTCCTTCTTCGATCCCTCTTTCGCCCCCTTTCCTGGAGAATGACTCTAGTCTTGGATCACCAAAAAAGACTGATATTTTCCTCATATGGATGAATGAGACCTGAAATTCTTTTTTTCAGATTCAGGAATGCTAATTGAATTTGGAGTTCTCTGACGTACAGAGAATTGGAATCAATCAGAGTCTCTCCACGTACATAACATTTGTTTGTACAAAGGGAACGGAATTTATTATAGAGGTAATCTTATATCTTGTATACATCTGTGTAAGGATTTCTCTTGATTTAAGACAATTTAGTGATAGACTCTGTTAATTTGTTGCAGTCGTTGAAGGATTGAGAAGATATCTTGGTTTCTTAGTTCCACATTTATTGATTTAAAACAGGTGAAGAGCGGTGGCACAAAAAACACAGTACAAACACGCGTGATTTTCGGACAGTACACAAAAGCGTACTTTGTTCTTTCCGGTGATCTCAGCTTTTGTAGTTTCCTCAACTGGAAGCTTTTAGAAAATTATATGATTTTCGTTAGAATCTTCTGTGAATGGTCAGAATATATGGATGGTGCGTTATAGCATCATCTTGTTTTAAAAAAATGCAAACGTGGTAGTGTGTTAGGAGAAAAAGTTGTGGTTAATTATCCACTTCTCGTTGATGGATAAACTAAAAATGAACTATCACAAGAAGTCTTGGAGCGCTCAATACCGTAATGAATTATATAAAATCCATCTAGAGAAAATTTTAAGTGGTGAATAATTATTATATATGTGTGTGTATTAGTGTATGAGAAGAGAGATAAAAACTTTCAAACTTATCTTTCCTTTCATTATGAAAGCGGTTCTGATTTGACCTGACATAAAATCTGCAATCTATTTATGTATAGAAATGAGTGTGTTAATATACAGAAAGTACCTCTCTGCTTAGTTTTAAGTTTTTGATAAAATTCTGTCGTTGTGATTCATACGATCCACTAGCCATAACATATGTATTTGTTTACAATAATTATATTTACATAGATTGAATTTTCGTGTTTTATGTGAACACTTATGAACAAAAATTAAAAAAATAAATATAAACAAGAATAATTTGGGAGGGGACTCAACCTTAAGTTCTGAAGACATTATAAATGTTAAGAGAAACCCTCAAGCAAATCATGCTAAGATAGCAATCGTGATTATGAGGTTCCCGGGGGTACCTCAAGCATCAGCCAATCCCTCAGTAAGAATCGGGAATCAAACATGAAAAGATAACGAATATAGATATTCACAATGATTCACTTTTATTAATTTAAACGTTACACTTGATCATGTGATATGTTGACAAGACCAAATAACGTCAGAAATATAATGAGTACTTATCTTAAACCTCTGAAACTTGCCAATGTCTTCTAATAAAGACTATAATTCGGGATAGTGCGTGTGTGGCTATAGACCACCTAACAACTTCACGTCCCAGGGATAGGGATCTATAAAGGATCCTCCATCCCTATCTGAAATTGTACTTTTGCGCTAACAAGTACCACCTAACAACTGTTCCTTAACTGCTATTTAATAGTGACGATCCCTTGTGGAGTGGAATTGCTCTGCCACGTCCCTGCGGTCGCTGGTGAAGCCGGATACACCGAATAGTTAGACATTTTTCTAAAACCAACACGCGCGCGCGTTTATTTCTCTTTCAATTTACTATATCAAGGATTTCTTTCACCAAGGGAGTAGTCAACTTAATTACTAGTCTATATATCTATAACAAATAATTAGATCACTTATCTCTAGACGCGATCCGATGTAATGGTACTTGTCCAAGCTTGACGACTTAACTTGTTCAGACCGACGAAGGAGATCCTCTTCCTGAAACTCTGAGGGGTTGGATTCTTAATTCTGATCATCTAAATTCTGTTGAAGCCTTACGCCCACTCTTTCCCTCACTTTGTTAGAGTTAAAATAGCCACTGTTTTTAGCAAAATCACAGTTCTACGGAAAGCGATTTTACACACACACAGCAGTTAAGAAACATTTTTTCTCTCCAGAGGATTAATAGAAGGCGCGGAGAGGACTCGTTTCATCTCTACCTCAAAACGGGGAAAAAAATCCCGAGAGGAAAGCCCATTGTGTTCCAACCATTTGAACTGTGAAGAAAGTAGACTGTTTATAAATTGGCCTCGGGTAATGTGTGTTCAACGCTACATTCAGATGAATTATCAGTCATTTTCAATATAAATCAAAATGAGGCGTGTTTAGGAAAGGTTTGGCAAATTCTCTCGGAAGAAAACGTAAATGAGAATTATGAAAGTCAGTGACACTCCGTTCATTAAAACAGCTTTTCTCATAAAACATATTGCCCTGTTAGTTGTCGGAATAGTTGTCCACTACATTCAGAATTTGGCCTCCGATTGCGAGGAAGTAAGATATGTGAAAATAGAAAAAGTCGGACACGTCCGACAAATGTTCGGCTGATGGTAACCCTAATTGGGCGTGTTCTTCGGAAATGATACTCCCCATTATTTTTTTATTTTATTTTCCCCCTCTTTTTTTTATGCGGATAAGACGCATTCCGTAGGAGCTTCGCTTATGAGGAGGTAAAGGAAAGGAGGGGGGTCGCAATGGTGTTGGAGCAGCCGATTATTTATTACATTTGGCAGTAGAGAAGAAGGGCAGGGGGGCTTGTAAGTGGGGTCGGTCTCGAGGGAAGAGACTTAGGAATCAATTAGCCGTCATCGAAGTATTGTTTTCGCTCCTGCCTAATGCCATTAGGTAAGTCTTTTGTCTTTTCGCGGCGCCCGGATTATAACCCCCGCTTTTTGCACTCCAATTCACTTTCTTATTTTTCCGAAGGGGACCGACCACCGGTTGCGCGTTGACTGCGCCAGGTCGCTCAATTGGAGGAGTGAATGAGAGTTATATTAAGTAGAACGCTGCGTGAAAGCTATTGACGACGGTGCTCGTCATTTTGAACCTCGGTCAAGTGACGAAGATCTCCCCTCCCCTCTCCTAACTTCCAAGCTACACCAATAGCTCGACAGATTTAACGTGCATCGGTTTTCTGTACATGTCGGGTCTTCAGTGGCACCAAAATTCGAACCCGCAATATTCCGATTAAATTTAATAACCGACTGGATATAATTCTTATGAATTAAAGCTGTGTTACAGTCAGAGAAAAGAAATATTTCATTTATCGTTTTTCGTTGTGTTTCAAGCTAATGCACAATGATAAGAAGTATAAATATTTCTCTATTCCACTGGCCCTGTTTCATTAGGCCGCATCTGGCTCTTGAGTGTTATTCGGGTGGGCGACTCGGCGCGTCATTTTCAATCGCGGTCAATGAAAAGGGACCCATGTCCTGCTTTTTGAGGACTTCCGAAACGCAATCTTTTCCGCCTCCATGGAGAATGGGAGAATTATGGGCATGGCCCCCTTTCGCCGGCAAACAGCATTTGAAAACTTAGTTTCCGAAGTCGTCGCTCTTAATTAAAAATACCCGATGCCATTCATTTAAGATCTCCTGTGGTTTCGATTCTTTTTACTTCCCAGCGCAGACTTTTTTTAAAAAAATTTCTTCTCTCTCTTAGAGTAGGAGCGATTAATTCAATTGCAACCCCTCGCTTTAAATGGACACTCAAAGTGCTGAGAGCGAATGACGAGAACAAGGGATACCGATCGAGGGGGGATATTCCCGGAATAAATCGTCGAATTTTCGAAGGTTCCAAATGGAATTCAAATATTCTTCTTAAGCGCCGAATGTTTTCTTCAGTTGATTGTGGACTATAATTGCATATCGAACACATGCTCCCCTTATTCTGATTATTGATGGTGTTTTCTACTTGTTAACTCCTTTGGCACGTTTGAAGTAACTTCTGTATTCATTTAGGTTTATCGTACTCACATCATTGGTGAGTTCCATCTATTTTACATAAATGCAGAAAATTCGGAAAATTTTTCTGCCTGATATATCCCTTATATATTTATGGAAATGCAGCCGACGACTCCAGTTGATTAAATTATAAAAAATTTATTAATGGACAAGGTTGAAAAAATGACTACTCGACAACAGATTGGTGCATATATACAAAGAAGTATTAAAACAGATTATTTACAGTAATAGAAAAACGTATTCTCCAGAAACTGCTTTCTAGATGAGTTCCACGAGCAGGCAGATGAAGTCTCTTTGCCTTGTAGCAGACGACGCGCCGATATGTTTGAACTTGATAAGTTGAAAGGAATTTGCAGTGTCCTATCTGGAGGATTGTGAGTGGCATGAGTTCGGCTTAACCTTAGCCCATTGCTGCATGCATTGATAATAAGAAATTGAAGATTAAGTTAATTTTGTTAAAAAAATTACAATAAATAATAGGAAGTTAAAAATTAGAGTGATAAAATAAAAAATTTAGGTGTGCGTTCTGAACTCGACTGACCTTTATATAAACTCATGGAAAAATCGATGCCACAAACTTCTCACCAAATTTGTTCCCAAGGGCGATATAGCCACCAATCTGGTAACACTACTTACAGCTTCTAGGGTTCTCTTAATCTTTTTCAGGTTCATGCTATAGGAAGCGAACTTTCCTGTAAAACTTAATTTTCTCCGTGAAGAGTATTTTTGCAGAGAAAACAACTTACATGGCTTGCTTCAATGTACTTACGAAGGCATCCGCTTTGTCTTTCTGTTATTTTCACTGCCAAAGCTTATTAACAATGTTATTTCCTTGATTAAAAATTAGTAATGGTAGCTCACACACAAAGCGAAAGCGACAAGGTTCACCCCCTTTTCCTCATTTCTCTTATATAGGTGTTTCGAATTTTGAGCAAATTTTGAAGAAGCAACGCGCTCTTTCTGCTTATACTCAAATCGATTTAAGTTCCAAAATATATGGACTTCGTTCGAAACTATTTGCGATGATTTTATTTTATTTTTACTATATATTATTACACTTTAAAAAATAATTTTAAAAAATCTTCCTTTATTATTTTTTAGACTTGTTTTAAGAATTTTTTTCTTCTCTTTCGTTGTTTTTTCTCCTTCTAAAGCTATTCTTCAAAATTCAGTGAACTCTGAAGAAATGGATAAGTTAATGGATGCTTTTGTTAAGCATCAGGATTTATCTTTCATTAGCGAGTGAATGACGCACTGCAAAAAAAGTAAACAATATCATTTATTCATTGACATAAAACCATATATTATATAAAAATGACTAGAATACCTCTTTCGAGGAATTTTAATAAAATTTATCAAATCCAATCAAATATGGTGGAATTAAAAAATTAAAACCAAACAGTAGAGAGAGAGAGAGAAATTTAAAAATCGAATGCAAAAAATTGAGTTGCGAAACGCAAAAAGTAACCAGAGAGAAAAGAATCTTAATGCTAAATAAACTTATGAATATTCTAATTACTGCGGAATCAGGAAGTAATTTTATATACTTGTTTTGATTTATGGATGGCAGATGATATAATCAACCATCAAACACTTTCCGTCTTCAAAGATTAAAAATAAGGATTGGAGGGGGTGAGGGGGGAAACTGTCTCCCTTCGTCTAATTCGGAGAAGATGTGCGATTATCAAATTCCCTCCAATAAATAATTAGTCGGAATATACTTTCAGACACGGCGTAATTCAATGCTGAGAACAAGAAACCGTCTTACTCTAATCAACGTGTTTCAAGTTTGTTCTTCGTTAATTATTTCAAGAGGGGAGAGAAGAGTATCTCTTTCTATCCTTTCTTTGTTAAGTTTGTCCCATTTATTCGAGATAGTACATTATGTCGAGTAAATATTAATTTGTAAAGTCGACTGAGTGAGAGTTTTAATCAAGTGGAAGTATAAAGTAACGTGAAGACGGGCCTCGTGAATTTGAACCTCGGTCAGATGGCGAGGACGACATGTGAACTGAGCGACACCAAACTACTATACCACTACGAGCCCGCGACACGTCAACCTCGAGTTCGTGACCATAACCACTAGACTACCAAGGCCACTTTGATGAGTCGAACTTGGGAGTTGGCCATGTTTATGGCTTCTATTAAAAACATACGAATTTTTAACTTCATACTAAAAAGGCAGCTTTAGAGCGAAATGCCAAGTAGCGATGATGGCGCCTGCACGTAAACGTGCATTGTCTCACCACAGCACGATCTTTGGAGATTCGAACCACCGCTTACAAATCTGTTGTTCTACAGTCCCGCGTGGAGTAAATGGAGCTGCCGTAACCTCGGATATCATCCAATCATGATTCAAAATAACAACTGACGGATGAATCATTGAGCCAACAATATTAGTCTAATAACTTGTGTATTTGGTAAAGTAACTATCTTTGTAAAAGGTGGCTGCAGTTCAAGGTTTGAAAGCTTCAGTTGAGTCGTGGTCTCTAGTCCTGATGAAACGTCGTGTTTCACAGTTACAGAGGGTTAAAATCCTCCCGCTGGGATGGATGGAAGTTGAGAAAACTGAATACATTCTGTCGTAATTCCAGTAGAAAATGCGAGAAGGTATCCACAAAATGTAAGAAAAGAATCGTCCGTAGAATGATTGGGTCCCGATATGACGTTTCCTCTTCCACTCGTGTTGCTTTTTAGAATGCCATTTATAAACAATAGACAGCCGATCGTCCCTTCCACATACAGATAGCTTTTACCTTTAGATCATTTTTTAATTTCGAACGTTTTTTTGGCTATTGTTTGAGCCTTGTTACTTTTCAAATACATTGATAGTTTATTATGTTATTAGGTATTCATCTTAGCAATTATTTACTTAAGTTTACGTGAAGGAAAATGTGTGTGCTATTATAAAATTATTTTTGTTTACACATTTGTGAGTCATTTAAAAATAGTTATCGTAGCTCTTTAGTATATTTTTTAAGTTCTTATTTGTTAGGTAAAAGTCCCTTCCGCCGTTAAGAACTCATTTATATTTAATGCATTCTGATTAATGGCGTTAGATCGGGTAAGTAATGATGTTTACCTTCGAATTGTGAGAATTGCGCGTAAATAAATCAGGCAGCAGAGCTCCGCTTTTCCTATATTAATTTTTACGAGCACGTGATTTTCCAACAAACGATCTGGGATGGAACACAAGCGAAAATCTCATTCCCCGGCACAAGACACTCTCTCTTCCCGCAGAAATCGTCTGCTTTTGTTTCCGAAGAGAGGAAAGGGTTGTCGAGGTAGGGGGAAGATGTTCAATCAGGAAGAGCAAACGCCCCTGAGCCAAAAGCTCTTAAAATATGCAAGGGGGGAGACGAGGTGAAGGGGGAGAATGTTGACAGAGAAGTCTATGATCGAACGATAGCGATCATCGAAGACGTTCTCCTTCCCAGAAATTAAAACGTTATTTCTTATTCATTCCGGTCCCTGCCTCTCCCCCTCTCCGCGAATGTTGAAATGTTCTCTTCTCCGCTGCCTTTTAGCCTCATCTAAAATTGAAACCTCATTTTATGAATATTAGAAGGTCAACCCCCACCCTTTCCGAACCGAAAACTCTCTTCCGGAGAGAATTAATTATTTTTCGAGGGAAAATTCGATTTTCATTAAGGTGAGGGTGGGGGAGGAGAATGTGGACCCTCGGGGGGAAAGGATGATTCCCGGGACGGATGATCGGCAACAACAACAGGAAAGGGATGGAAAACTTTTGTCGAACAGACGACTTCTCTCCCCTTGTGGTCGACTGTTTCGAGATTAGCTCGTGGGGAGAGGGAGGAGATTTTTCATTTTTCTCCATTCCCTCCCGTCGGATTAAAAGGAGGGTGGTGGAGAAAGGGTCTCGGAACTTTTGGGATTGGGCAAACTATCCGGTAACAAGAACATCGATTCTTGGTCTTCCGGTACAGGAGAGAGAAAGTTTACCGTTTTTAATCTCTGCACCCCGAAAAGTTTGGGTTCTATTTTTATTCAATGTCTTCTGTCGTTCTCGCTTTTAATTCTTTTCCCCACCCCTTCGCTCCTTCTACCCTTTCGAATCATCTCCACTTGTCCACACTTAGAAATAAACTGAGCAGTGTGGACTAAACTCAAATTTACGTTCTGAGCATTTGCCGTCATCCCTTTTTTACACAAATACTCTCGAATGTTTTTTGAAGATGATGCGAATTATAAAGTTTCACTATTCCCCGCGGGGTATTGTAAAAATTTGGAAAGTGGCAGATTTCGTCATTTCTAACATCATCTAACGACGCATCGACAATTGGCTCCTCTTGTGTCACTTCACAGTGACTTTAGAGGAATAAATTCGATAGTGTTAAGTTAAAAAAAAATTTATGATCAGGATTATTTATTATGCATTAAGATAAAGACGTAAAAAAAAAGAGGATCCAATTCTTTAAATATTTGAGCAGTAAAAAGCCACCCTCAAGTATTTCCTTTGAGAAAAATGGAACCACTGTCGGGCAACACCCTCTATATTAGGGGTGGACAGACTTTTCCAGGGTGCGGGCTACTTCTAATTTTTTCAAGCTATTGCGGTTCACCCAATGTCAGTGGCGCACACAAGGAGGGGAGTCTACTGGTCCGGACCCTCCTCCATAGCCCTTGATTTTTCCCCCTATTGATTATAATCTCATGTTTAGAGTACTTAAAATTTAATTTAGTTTTTGTTATTAATATATTTTTTTATTATTTAATGTTGATTATTTATTTAGTAATCTACTTTATACCGTTTTTTTTCTCGACAATCTACAAAATTAAGAAAAATGTGTTTGACTGCCTATTGGGGTATGATACGAGAAGGGTAGACTTTCGACCCTCAACCCCGCCTCACCCCTTGAAAATTCTTGTGTGCACCCATGTCCAGTGTCGTAGGTGTGGTGAGGTAGGAAAAGGGGTCTACAATATTTATAATAAATTAATAATAAATACAGAATATGTACGTACTGAACTAAAATTAAAAAAAAAACTTACACTTTAAAACCGCGTTTTAAGCAAAACGCAAAATACAAACGTAATAATACTAGCCACAAATATAATAATATCAAATGATGCACATTTATTATCAAATAAATCCAAATACGTAAAAAATAAAACATTTTCATCTAAAGTTAATTTTCTTTGTTATAGTCAGTAGAAGACAATCTGCATATTTCAGCCAATCGTGAATATTTCAGTATATGATTATTAAGTGCTAAAATCACCCCAAAATGTCTTGGAGGTCCACCGGTGGATCGCGATCGTCGTAACCGGCTCTCGATCGACGCCAGCGATCCCTACAGATTGAAGCTATCCATTCGGAACTGTTGTTTTACAAAAGCGTATAAATAGATAATTTTTTACGATATTTAGTGTTACTTAGATTAGAATACATGTATAAAATTGTTTGAAGAGAATATTATTACAGTAAAAAAAAATGGCAAAAGTTTAGGCAAAAAATGAACATAGAATGACCTATTTTTAAAACATTCTAGTTTTATGGTAAATGCTCCTATAGTTATGATATTTTGCCTATAGACAGCTCTGATCTCTGTGCAGTTTGAACTAGGATTTTTGAAATATATAACTTATAAGTGGATTTATCCATATTTTAATACAATAGAGTGGAGAAATTTTAAGAAAAAAAAACACCGATAATTATTTCAATGGGTAGTAGCTATGAAAATAATGTGAATTTTTCAAAAATCCTAGTTCAGGCCCTCTGGAGAAATCTTTGCTTTATATAAGCACACACACAAAATATTATAATTATACAAGCATTTTTTTCATCAAAGAAGAAGGTTTTGAAAATAGGTCATTCTAAGTTCATTTTTGCCAAAATATTTCATTTAAATAATTTTTTATTCTAATATTATTCTTAAAACAATTTTATACATATATTATAATCCAAATGACACTAAATATTATGGAAATGACCCATTTAAACGCTTTTTTTTTAATCCGACTACGTTCGGAACCGTGATTTTGCAAAAGCTTATAAATGGATACTATTTATGATATTTAGTGTCACTTATAGATTAGAAAATGTATATAAAATTGTTTTAAGAATATTATTATAATAAAAAATTATTTTGTAATATTTTGACAAAAAATGAATATAAAATGAACCATTCTCAAAATATTCTCCTTTTGTGAAAATGCTTCAATTATAATAATAATTTGCCTGTCTATAGCTCAGAACTCTCCACAGAGGCTCAACTAGAACTTTTGAAATATATAACTTAGAAGTGGGTTAATCCATATTTTACGACAACAGAGGGGTGGAATTTTAAGAAAAAAACGCCAATAATTATTTCAATGGGTGGTAACTCTGAAAATAATGTGAATTTAAAAAAAAAAATAGTTCAGACTCTCTGAAGAAGTCTTTACTTTACATTAGCGCGCGCGAAATATTATCATTTTAGAAGCATTTTTTATAAAAAAGGCGAACATTTTGAAAAAACATTATTCTAAGTGAATTTTTTGCAAAATATTCTATTTAAATAATTTTTTTTGTCAAAATATCCTTAAAACAATTTTATACATGTATTCTAATCGTAAGTGACACTAAATATCATGAAAATTATCCATTTATGCGCTTTTTTAAAATCACGGTTCCGAACGTAGTCGAATATCTTAATGCGCATGAAAATGGCGATTCTTCTTACGTTCCATCACTCGACTCGATTCTTGCGATAATGAACATCAGCATTTAACCCTGGTCACATTTTTTTATAAACGTACAGTTCATAAAGCGGATGGAACATTATTTTGATAAAAATGAGTGGTGTAATGAGTTATTATTTCTCATTGTATGATACAATGTATCGGAATCCTTTTTATACAAAACTGCCTCCGGAACGTCGCGTTATAAATTCAAGATATCCCAGAGTAGAATCTTCGATGGGGCCAGAATCACGAACTCGTGACCGACGTGTCGTGAGTCACTCGAAAGTCCCGTCGTGTAGAGAGTGGCCGAGGTACGTTAAATCTGTCGAAGCTGAAAGGTCTCCCGTTGACATGGTGTGGTAATTAGGAGAAGGTGGTATCACCTCAAATGGGTCGTTCTCGTCACTTGACCGTAGTTCAAAATGACGATATTCGTCACCCATAGCCCTCGTGTTACTTAAACTCTCCTTCTAGAATGTTTTCTGATGTAGAATTTAAGAATCGGTACGATGATACATCGTTGAATCAATTTATTGCCTCCTAAGAATAAATCATTATCTAAAGAGGTGATGTATTTTGTTTGAATATTACAGAATAGAAGACGGAAAATCAAAGGGATATTAACCTCATTCCTGACTTTATGGGTGAAATTGAAATGGATTATTATGAAAGTGTGAGTAGGCCTTAAAATCCTATGAGGCAATGGCGCCATCATTCTCTTAAAGCAAAAGTTGAGCTTTTAAAAAAATTCTTATCCAGATCTCAAGAGAATCATCGAAGCTGTAGAAGCAACTTGACCTCGTGACACACGCGCATTGCACTCACATCTCCTTCGGAGGAATTTGAGATGTTAATCGCTAAACTAAACTTCAGGATGTAACCATGATAACTCTATAGACGAATCAGAAAGTGTCACTTGACAATAATGCGGTGTCGCTCGAAACGCCAGGTCTGTGAGCTTTCCGCTGTTCCAAAGAGCTTCTCTTTCTAAAAGGCTATTGAGTTCGAACTCAGACATTTGCGTTTGAAAATAAAAAAATGAGAGCGATAGATGGGGTTCGCGTGCCGCTGGCGTTCGTGTAAAATTTGTTAAAGAGCCTTTTGAGGAATGGCGTTCGCGCCGAATCCTTATCTGGTAATGGGTGTCACGTCATGCGGCGGCCGCGGCATTCATCAAAGATTCAAACGAGCCCACTTTTTAGGGAATTGGCGGCGCAACAAGTGGCGTGAGGGGGCGGCGCCGCGGCACGCACCTTGACAAAGTCTTCTCTGTCACGCAGCCGAGCAAAGGAGCCAACAGGTAGGCATCCAAGATTTTTCTCAGAATCCTCGCGCGGATATAAATCTCTGGGAGAGAAGGCGCTCGTAAAAGTGGGGTCTCCACGCGAGTTCCGGGAAACGTTTCCACACTCGAGGCCTCCACAATAAAAAGATCCAACCCGTTTCTTTAGATGGCATGCACAGGTATTTTTCACTCACAAATATTGGCTCCAACATTCTTCTGGCTGCGTTGGCCGATTAGTTAGGGTCGCTATCCATTGGGTTTGAGTCCCGCTGTGTAGAGGGGCTGATGCACGTACGATCTGTCGAGGCTCAAAGTCCTCACGTGTGTGTGTGTGGGGGGGTGAGTTCAGAGAGTGGGATGCCAGCTCAGTTGCCGTCCTCTTCGATTAACTGAGGTTCAAAATGACGCTAGGTCTGCAACCACTAGTTTCATTGTAATTTCGAAGTAGGACCTTAATAAATAAAAAAAAAAAAAAAAAACAGTAATATAAAAAAACAATTTTTAAGTCAATTCCTACTTCAGGGAGGGCAGACTAGTGAAATTATTTCGGGTCGAGACTTGGTGTAATAGTAGTATCCTTTAGGTGTTTAACTTAATGATTCAGTCGAATGGCCAGTCATCCGGAGAAAAAGCGAAATTCATGCTTAGCTTTTATACAATTAAGTTTCAATTTTCTCCACCGGCCCAGTAGCTCAATTGGTAAATCGTCTGCCTTCGGTGCGGGTGGATCCGAGTTCGAATCACCCGAAAAAATCTTTTTCGTTCAATTCCTTTAGTTATTTTTTAAAATTAAATAAATTTATTTATGAAAGGTTTATTAAATATTGCATTATATTTTTGTAATTATTTTGTGTTTTATAAAGCAAAAATAAATAAATAAAATTATTATTTAAAATTATTAATAATTAATCATTAAGTAAAATTATTTAAAAATATTTTAATTAAAATTAATAATTCGTTAAAATTATTTAAAATTAATATTAATTAAACTTAAGTAATTATCAATTAAAATTATTTATATACATTTATTAAAATTAATTATTTATTAAAATTACTTAAAATTAATATTAATTAAAAATAATTAATTAGTATAAATTAAAATTCCGTAAATACATTTATTAACATTAATTATTCATTAAAATTATTCAAAATTAATACTAATTAAAATATTTAATTAATATTAATTAAAATAATTCATTATTATTAATTAAAATTATTAAAATTATTTAAATACATTTATTAAAATTGTTTAAATAAATTTATTTAAAAAGGACTTATTAAATATTTCATACAATTATAAAATAATTAATTTAATAATAATAATAATATATTTTATAAATTTTTTATATTATATATATATATATATATAATGTGTGTTTCATTTATAGAGTATATTGTATTTCACATTATAAAACTATTTGTAAATAATTTTTATGTAGAATATCATTTAATACTTTTTATATATTTTATTATAAATATTATTTATTTATATATAAAAATATATTTATTAAACATTATATACATATTTATATAATTACAGTAATTTTTTTTACTTTATAAAATGCAAAATAATTGCGTTGAATATTATTTAATATTTAATAAACCTTTCATAAATAAATTTATTTAATTTTAAAAAATAACTAAAGGAATTGAAAGAAAAAGATTTTTCGGGTGATTCGAACTCGGATCCACCCTCACCGAAGGCAGATGATTTACCAATTGAGCTACTGGGCTGGTGGAGAAAATGGAAACTTAATTGCATAAAAGCTAAGCATGAATTTAGAAGGCTTTTTTCTCCGAAATGACTGGCCATTCGACGGAATTACGTTAAGGATTGAACACCCTAAAGGAGTACTACTATTACACCAAGTCTCGACCCGAAATGAATTTCCTTAGTCGTGCCCCCTCTCCTTGTTAGATCAACAAAGAAAAATTTTATTTTAGCTATTTTTTATTAAATAGTTCAGCCACGTTGGCATCATTTCTGGCGACTTGTTTCCAAACTTTGAACGGATTTTTTTTACCCCGCGTTTTAAAGCATTCAGTTGAAACGAAATTTTATAGACACGATTGTTTTGGATGACAATACAAAACTTTAATGATAATGAATAAAAATTAATTACCACTTATATAATGTTGTGATTCTGTCCTATTTATATACATATTTATATTAATTGTATTTGTAATTCTTTAAATAATTAGTTTTAATCAATTCATTTTTATTAATTATAATTAAATTATTGTATTATCATCCAAAATAATCATGTATATAAAATTCCAGCTCAATGAAGCGCTTTAAAATGTATTTTATTAACGATTGAAAATTCCACCAAGATAAATAAATAAATATAGAGAGAGTGTGAGCTAATAGTAGGAATTGAATGAATGAATTCAAATCAGATCAAGATTTAAAATAACTGCCTCCTCCCCAGTTTTTAATAAAATAATAAAAATTAATAAATAATAATTAATAAATAATAATTAATAATAAAACTACAAATCAATCCATCAAAACTTAACAGATATATTGTTAATTTATGGCCGAATAGGATAACACTTATATTGCTTCTGTATGCATTACCAGATATTTCGAAATTCATGGATGCGGTATGGATAGACGAAAAAATATATATTTGTTATAATTGTTTAATTTTGCGATGAAATATTTCTTCCTAAAAAGTATTCTGAATTTGTATTCATTGCATTGATACCAAATACGAGAGGCTTGATAAATTAATTTAATAATTACTTGTCGGTATTTTGAATTAAATATAAAAAAACAAAAACTGGATTTTATTTAATGGTCTTAAAAAGTGTTCTCTTTCGTTCTTAAGTTACAGCCTCTGACTATGAAGTTAATAAAAGTAAAAAAAAAAGAACCATTTTTATCAATCAGTTTAAACTACAGCTCTGTTCGACAATTTTTCATGATTCTGTGAGGAGATATATATTAAATATTATTTTTACACTTATTATATATATATACTATGTATAACAAGGGAAGTCCAAATTTTTGTTAAATGTTGTACATTTCAAAAATCTAGATGTAAGATCACGATCGTTTGTTTTTTAGTGCGGTGTGAAATATTTCTGATAAGAACACAGAAGTGAATTTCACACAGAGTTATGTAATTAAGAGCATCGTTACTTCGATTGTCCATTCAGTCCTGAAACAACGTCAGCCGACTGTCTGTTTGGGAACCCAGTCCCCTGTATAACCCCCTTTTAAAACAAAAGGTACATTTTCACCCAATTTTCCATGGTGTGGAAGTTTGGAGAGGGGGTAGTGCCGATCAAATGTCGCCCTTATCACCAAACTGGGGTTCAGAATTTAAGAGATCCGTTGCCGATAGCCTTCGTATTGTTTCACAGTGTGACATGAATTAAAATTAAATTAAACGAATTAAAAGCTATATAACCAATGTCACATATCGTGTGTGAATTAAGCTTGGAATAATGGACATTTTTGTAACATAA
Source organism: Trichonephila inaurata madagascariensis (assembly GCA_019973955.1). Classification (NCBI taxonomy): domain Eukaryota; kingdom Metazoa; phylum Arthropoda; class Arachnida; order Araneae; family Nephilidae; genus Trichonephila; species Trichonephila inaurata. Next base: position 119,036 of record BMAV01018396.1, read on the forward strand.
TGGTTATGAAATAAGCTGCTGAAATAGAACTTTTCCTTGATTCCCTTTTTTTTAGCCTTATAGAATCAATGTGTGAATAGTATTTATTACAACTGGGGAAGAACAATTATTCAGAAAGGAAACGTACATGTTTACGAACTAGCCTTTAGGGAGAGTGAGGTATTAGTGCTCTCCCCCTCTCCTCCCTCCTCGAAAGGCGCGTGCTCCTCACTTTCTCCAATGGTCGAGGAAGGGATGGATTTGAGAGTGAATGTTCCTGTGTCTATAAATGGAACAGCAAAACAACTCTAAAAATTCATCTTTCGATTGTGCATTATGCCCACAGCTGCTCCTTTGCTCTCGCGCCTGAGGGGGGACATCATCCCTCAGGAGCAGGTGGGGATGCATGCAGACGAGAATGATTAAGTATCGGCGGGGGAGGGGTGCTCCAAGTAAGGATCTTCGAGTCAGCGTCCAGCGGTCAGTGAAGATACAGTTATTCCGATTGTTAACACGGAGGCTATTGATCCGTTGGGGCGGGAGGGGGGATCCTAGAAAGGGGTAGGTGATTCTCCATCCCCCCTCATTGAATTGGGAGTGTTCGTTTTCGTGAGGGATAGTTCAGGTTTCGAATCGACTGTTTACCTGCTTGATATTCCGGTGGAAAGTCGTTTGTAAACTGGAGTTGAGAGAAGAGTTGATCACGATGGCCGGCTAAGACGGATTCGCGGCGACCACTGAAATGAGGGCACTGAAGGGAGCCGTCAAGCCTTTAGTTGTGTTCTTTGTATTTAAAGAATAAAGTCGGGAAAGTGCAGCTGTGTTTTTGTGTGTGTGACCTTATCTTAAGATTCAACCAAGTACTAGTTCGAGGATAGCGAGATAATTCTAATTCTAATATGTTGAAAACAGTTTTCCTTTCACGCCAGACTGAGTGAATATTAACGTCGCACTATTCAGCTACATGAGGGCTTTGGGCGACGGACCTCGTCATTTTGAACCATGATCAGGCCACGAGGATGACATCTGAGCTGGCACCCCCTCTCCTAACTACCTCACCGGGAGGACGTTTGATCTTTCAACAGATTGAACGTGCATCGCTTCCCTACACGGCGGGTCTTAAGTGGTACTGGGTTTGATCTCATGACACGCCAGCCACGTCCCGATACCCTGACCACTAGTCTACCGCGGCCCCTCTTTCACGCGAGAAGGGAAAGAAAGCAAACACTTGGTTCTTAATCGTGAGAACTGACCGGATATTGACGCTACTGCACGAAGACCTCCGCTTCTCGTAATGTAACTGATCCAAGTGTTTCGATTTTTTTAAAAAGAAATCATTATTTCATTTTGCAGTGTGATTCCGCTTTACTTTCTGAAAATCTGCGATAGCTTAGGGTTTATGGTCACGAGCACGTGGCTAGGGTGTCAAATGCCACTGAAAACCCGCCGTGTAGAGGGTCGTTGTAACTGTCGTGGCTCAAAATCCTCCCGTTGGCGTAATGTAGTAGTTTGGAGAGAGGGGTGCTAAGCTCGACCAAGACTTAAAATTACGATTTCCTTCGCCAATAGTCCTCGTGGTGCCTTACAGTGCGACGTCATAGAACGCTCCCTCTGAATTTCCCTCGATTGCAAGTGAAGTTTGTGATTTTAAAATAATTAATGCTACTATATATATAATAATCATCGCTTCAACAGAAAGGTTTTTTATTTACATTGAAAAGAATAAGAAATGAAGTTGAGAATTAGATCTCTTTTATCTGTGAAACCAGAGTTATTTTGGACATTAAATTATGAACATAAATAAGAACAATTTTGGAATGTTTTTCTTTTTCTTCTTTTGTTTTTTAAGATTGTGTATATGCTTGGCGTTTTATTTTCAACTAAACCTAAAATCAATAGTTTAATTTTATAAATCAATATTGCTTTTGTTTAAGTAAACTGATGGTTATTTGTAACACGTTATTTTTGTTACTCGAGTTATTTGTACATTGTAAATTTTGAATTTATGTGTACCTTTATATTTACCTCTAAAATATTTTGTTGTGCGCGAAACCTTTAAAATATTAATTATAATAAAAGTTTCCTCTCCTTTTTCCGACACATTTGTGCGACTCTCTGCTTGTTATTCGCTTAGAACAGGGGTACTCAACCTTTTTTTCTGCTGGGCCGCATACATATGTCAGCTAATTCACGTGGACCGCATTCGTACGTTAGTTATTTCACGCGGGCCGCAACATGAGGACAAATGTTTGAGGGGGGGGGGAGACATGCTTTAAAACACAAAAATAACATTGGTAATTTAAAATGTGGAAAATTGATCAAAGTATTATAACTTCTGTTGTTGTTTTTTTTACTTATTATTTTTCATATTTTTTATTTTTGTCACTAACAATAAATTAGAAACATTTAAGAAACTCTCCTTCACAATTTCTGCATCAATAAACTGTTTTATATGATTCCCAATAATATAACATTCATAGGATGTCTTTGTTACCGCTGTGATAGTACCATTGACAAAACATTTTGTTGCTGTTGCAAAGACTATTCAAGAAAGCCTACTTATATCCTCTTGAAAGAGATCTTCGAAGAAAAGTGTCATTGAATGTGATTCCTGTTTATTGGTATTTTTTAAATACGTCACTTTCGTGACAAATCAAACCATTACTGATCCATGTCTGTTTTTCACTACAAGATAGTCAACCTCCCAATCGCCTTGAAACGGAATATTTTTCTCTTGCAAGATATGAAAGATAGTTAAAAATTAGTTTCACCCATAAAATGGTCGCTACTCTAGTGTTGTCTGTTATCACTAACCGTAACCGTTCCAAATAAAAAAAAAGAATATCAATTCGTACCCGTACGACACTGACAGAAAAAAGCAAAATTGATATATTTAATTTCTTGACAAAGAATTTCCCACCAAATTTTTAATACAATGTTCTCAAATAAGTAAATTTCTTAGAGCAATGGGCCATGACTGGGCCACTTTCAAAGACTCGGTGGGCTGCTTGCGGGCCGCAGGTTGATTATCGCTGGTTTAGAACATCTTGTGTTCCCCACCGGAAGCTCTCGTGGTGCTTTAGAAGGCGATGTTAATAAAAATCAAATGAAATGAAATGAACGGGTGGAAAAGATAAGCATGAGAGGTGCACGAGATGAGGCTTTCACAGTTTTCCAAACTGTTTTTGCCAAATGGTTTAGATCAAATGCTGTTGCGCATTTTTTTTTCCCATAATTATTTTTACGCAACCTTGGTACAAAAAAATCATAAACCATATTCCCTGTTGTAAGCATAGGATAGTCTTGCTTCTTCATAATTTTCAGTGTCTTTAGACAGAAGGAAGAGAATTTTGTTTTTGTATGAAAGAAGGTGTTTACAAAGAAATGAATTTCGTAACATGCCTTTCACTGCATTTCGATGGATTAAAATTTTCAGTGATTTTCGTTTCACGCGATTTGTAATCTCTCTTTTCCGTCCGTAATAATATGATTATTTCTTCCTTATAAATTGTTCTGTACACAATCGCTATTTGAATGGGTTGTTTTGCTGGAGTCTATGTAATAATTATAACAAAAGAAATAAATTTCTATTTAGTGTAATTCGCGTAATTTAGAATGTTAATGAATTCACAAAACATAATTACTCATTGAAGAAATGAAAATACTCCCCTACATAATACTGACTAATTCCCTTGAGCCAACTTGAGAATCTGAACCAATTTCCACGGAATCTTAACTTTTCCGTCTCTTTATTCTGCCAATATATGCTGCTTCTGAGCAACACTGAGAATAGTTGTTTATTTGTAACGAATTGTAAATGTATTGATATTGTCACTATTTTCAAACAAAAAGAATATTTAGGGTTTCGAATACTTGCGTTTGATTGTTTTCGGTACACTGTTTTCAAAACTTTTAATTTCTTAATCTTGTTTTCAATTTTATCAGTAACATTAATGATAATTATTAAGCGGTTCCAGAATATCCAATTTAAGTTATTGGTTTGCAAAAAAATTATCAGATAAATGTATGCAAGCAAATTAAAATCATGCAATTTTGAAGAAGGATAAAAAGAGTTGTCTTCAAATAAACCTGTGCTTCTTGTCGGAAATTCGAATAAGCAAGTTAGCCACGAGAGAGCCATCGCACTTCTGTATGAAAGAGTAGAGAAAGACTCACCGAGTCTTCGCCCATAACTTCTTGAGTGTGTTGAGCTTTTCTTTGTAATATTAACAATCGCATCGTCGAGAACGAGTTTAAATTCTTCTGGAACGCTTTGTTACTAGATTCTACCTATGGATTCAGTAGTGGCTGTAAATTACATTAGAAGCCACATTTAAGACGCTTCCGCGAAGACGAATATATAAACCTGACATTGATTTGGTACCATCAGTACACAATCCACAACAGTTTGACCAACTCCCTTCCAATGTAAAATAATCATCAATAGCTTTGAATATTTTTTCACCCGTTGTGCATGTGGAGAGAGAATGCGAAGTAAAAGATTCTAATCAAATTCACTATCTTCCATGTACCTAGCTATAACAAGCAACACAGAATTGTTTGATACATCTGTAGTCTCATCTACTTGAATTAAGAAAAACAATTTTATTTTTTTTTATTCTCTCTATCACTGTTTCCTCGATATCCTCCGACATATTGTAAATTCTTCTCGATACCGTATTGTTTAAAAAAGAGGAATAATTATTTGGATACATTTTTGGTTAATTATAAGACCAATGACATCCTTTATACAAGGTAAAATTAATTTTTCTCCTATTTGATGATTATAACCACATTTGGCGATATAGTAACTAATACGCTAACCAGTGCAACGGCTTCAAACAGCTCTTTTTTAAACTATTTATTACAGTAAGAAAATCATCCAATAAATATTCGCGTACAATCTAACTGCAAGAAGGGTCCACAGATGTAGAGTCTCTCTCGCGATTTATACCGCTAGCATAAACATATTAGTCAAGGTGATACTTCGATATGCCAAAGGGTCCACAGTTCACTAGAGAAGGTCTTTGCTTTTCTCTCCACACGGAGTGTGTAAATTCGCTGGCTCTATCTCCACCATATTCTTGCTGACTCGAAAAACTCCTCGGTTCTCAATACGCCTTCGTTTTCATTAAATTCTCGAACTCCCTCCGGATTCTCTCAAGTAAGAGTCTTTTTCTTCAAACTCTCTCGCTCACTCTTTTAAACCTCCAGTTTCCTATGGTCACTCACCGCCTATCCCTTTGATCGCTTGTCTGTCTGGGCGCATAGCGAGAGTCCTATCCTCCAGACGCGCTGTCGCCACGGAACCGAAAGCACATTGTACCGGCGTCTTTTTTCATCTCTCGGACGACCATAGGAAAATGGTCAGAATTTTCGACCACCCATTTACGAAAATTTTTTCCCAGCAATTAGGGAAACGAACTGATCTTTCCCACGTTGGTCGGCGTCCCTTCTTAGCAATTGGGGATAAGTGACTGGGCATCTACTGCCCGTCCATTATCGTTATGAGCAGGTTGAATGTAAGATGATAAAATAGACACGTTATCTTTTGCTCTTTTAAACGCTCAGAACAATCACAATTTTTGTTTATGTAATCCGTATGTTTTGTATGCAGATGTCGCGAAAGAAACGAAGGCTTCATGCATCCATTTGAAAGCTCCATCCCACACACTACACAGTTGAGCTTAGGACAATCTTAGTCTCTAACATACGGAAATTCATATTTTATATATTTGTTACAATATTTTTTCTTGACGCCTCTTTGAAGAACGGAAGACAGAAATTTCAACGTTTTTCGCCGAATTTTCAGACCTGTCATATATAGAATTCGGCAGTACATCATTACTCGTGTTTTGCTTGAGATTTTGGCACATACCGGTTCTTAACCACACATCCACTGGCCTAGTAAAAAAAAAATTATCAATACGAGGATCAATGAATTTTAATAAACAAAGACGATACAATCACAAGCAATAACCTGTTATTTTCAAACCACAAGATGATTTTAAAAAAAGAAACAAGTAATCTAAAAAAAAATTTTTTTAAGTCAGTTGCTACTTTGATCAACAAAGAAAAATTTTATTTTAGCTACTTTTTATTTAATAGTTACAATTAATTAAAATATGTATATACATATGACAGAATCATAACATTAAGTGGTAATTAATTTTTATTAATTATGATTGAAGTATCGTATTTTCATCCAAAACACAATCGTGTTCCATAAAATTTAAGTTCAACTGAATGCTTTAAAACGTGAGAAAAAAAATCTTTTCAAGTTTTGACACAGGTCGCCAACGTGGCTGTATTTGTAATTATTTGAATAATTAGTTTTAATCAATTAATTTTCATTAATTATAACTAAATTATTGTATTGTCATTCAAAATAATCATGTATGTTAAATTTCAGCTCAATTGAGTGCTTTAAAATGTATTTAATTTACGATTGAAAATTTCACCAAGATAAATAAATGAATAAACAAACAAACAAACAAATAAATAAATAAATATACAGAGAGTGTGAGTTAATAGTAGGAATTGAAAAAAAAAAGAATATCGATTTCCGGAATTTCGAGCATCGACTGTACATATTGACAACTTTGCTGTATAATATTAGTTGGTAAAATTATTTTTATGAACTAACACGGAAAAATGTTTCTGATATATTTTTTAATTTAATTTATTTTTATTTTTTATCTCCACCATTATATTAATTATTTATCACGTACCATCAACCAGAAACTCTCGTACCGCAGGTTGGGAAACGTTTAAAAATATCTGATACAGAAATACATTTGCTAGAAAAAGTCTGCGTTCACCCATAACACATCATACAGCTGAGGTAAAATTTAATAAAAATATAATTTTTTTTCTAACAAAATTTCATGAATTTGTTTACTACTATCTAGGTTTTGAACATGCAATAATTCGTTGATTTTGAATTAAAACTACGTAAGATAATGGGAGTTTTGTAGCAAAGCCCACAAATAGTCGGCAGACAAAGTCTGCGTTCACTGTTGGAATATTCTTGATTCCTTGAACTATTATCAGCAGGCGTTATGAGTTAACAGAGTTTTTATATTCAATTATCAAGTAAAATAACTTAAGAACGTTGTGACACAATAATTTTTACGTTTTTGTGAGACATAGAGCAATTCAAGGACATGGAAAATAAAAGGAAGGAAATAAGTATCAGTGAGCGTAAAATCATTGTGAGAATGTGGAAAAACGGGAAAAGTCGTTGGGATATAGCCAGATCCGTTAGACGCCAATATTCATCTGTCTAGAGTTTTATTATAATAACTTTAAATCTACAGGAGCTCACTCATCCAAACCTAGTTTAGGTCGTCCATCTAAATTCACAATCAGAGATAAACGAAGTATGATATCCTTCGTGAAAAAAATTTCGCGTTTGACTGCAACTCAAATAGCAACACACATTCACGAGAAGTTTTAACAAAAACATTTGTGTGGATACTGCAAGAGAAAAATCTTGAAAAAGGCCAAAAGCCGTAGTCGAGTGGCTCGCAGAAAACCTTAAATTTCAATGACCATCCGGCTTAAACGGATAGCTTTTGCAAAAGAGCATATAGTACATAAGCTTTGGGAGTTCTAGAGAATTGTGATATTCTCAGATGAGGGCAAATTTTGCGTCTTCGACATAAAAGGTCGTAAATTGGTATGGAGAAAACCTTACACAGCCCTTCAAAAAGAGCATTTAGTACCAACAGTAAAGCACGGCGGCGGTGGAGTCATAGTGTGGGGATACATGACGAGCAATGGTGTTCCCTAGTTGGAGTATATCGAATCAATTAAGAACAAATTACCTGGATGTCCTAAAAAACAACATAAAGTAAAGTACCACCCAACTCGGCCGAGGATCGTCGTTTCGTTTCCAAAACGACAATAATCCCAAGCATACCGCGGAGATTGGAAAGCTTTGGATCTTGTCTAATATCCCAAATCACAACTGTATATTGTGACCCGCATCTCAATCCTATAGAACACCTATGGATTGGCTGGAGCGTAGGATTCGTTAACACAATATATCTAGAGAGGATATGCTGAAGGGAAGGATGAATGGGAGAAGAAACCACTAGGCTTAATAATTGAATGACGAAACAACTTCAGGAGGTTCTCAAAGGACAGGGTTATCCAACCAGCTATTAAATAGTTCATTATCCTTTTTAAATAATTTTTATAGTTACTACTGAAACAGTAAAAGCACAGACTTTTTCTACTACTACTACTTGTGATTTTTGTTACTATCGCTATAAACCTGTCTTTATTTTAAAAGCTACCAAATTTACTTTTGTTATTCTCAATACTTGAAATAGACTAAATAAAATGTAATTTTAAAAAAATTTTAAATTCCATTTTTAAATCCCCCCCCCCCTTGTTTGTAAGCAACAGTACGCGAACGTTGACTTTTTCTAGCAAGTGTATGTCGAAGCTCAAAGCCTCACGTTAGCGTAGTGCGTAATTTTGAAGAGGGTATCATCTCTGGGGTCACATCATTTGACCAAGGTTCATTGCCAAGAACTCTCATGCTCTTCAGAATGGTGACGTTAATAAATAATCGATAGCGACTGCTTGAAGAATATGCCCGTGCATTTTAAAAGCCACGAATAGAATCTTTATCACAACAAGAGAATTTGATTTTTTAAAAAATTCTTTTTGTGACTATAGAAATTTATTATTATATTCAGGATATTGACTTCAATAACAAATTTTAATGCTTATATGTTGATAAATTTCCAAACATACAATATTTTACCCCTGTTAAATTTTAAGTATTTTCTCGAGCAAAGGGCAAAAATGTGGTTTTCAGGAAGATGAGTATATACAGCTTATATATCACTATTATTATAAAAAGGTAATAATCTCCAATTTTCTAATAGCGATTCTTGTAATACCAAATTGTATATAATTTATTTTTTTTAAAAAAATCAGAACTTATAAGATTGTTGGAGATGAAACGTAAAATGCTGTATTCTTAAAACTACCGATTATAGGACATCTTTAACAGGATTCAATCAAGGGTTATAAAGAATAACCTTAATAAGCCCTACTTTTTTTCCTTTTAAGTTTTGAGAAGATATCTCGCGATAGCGGGTCAAGGTTGCACTTCGGAAGTGTGCGCACCGGAAGAAAAGAGCCGCATCGCTGCTGCCTCGAGAGGAAAGGGGGTAGGGGGGGGGATAGGTCGACCCCGGAAGGAGATCCCTCTTCATCTTCCTTCTTTCTCAAGGTCGCGACATCTTGGATGCTGGCGGTTTTGAATATGTGTCCTTCCTTTTCTTTACAAGAGGCGACAGGTTTGGCGAATCAAAGACGTCTCAAAGTTACGTTTGTTGCAATCTGCACACACTTCGGGTTATCTTTCAAGGCTGGGATGCACAGCCAGAACCACTGAGGACTCCTTTTGTGCGCGCTGTTCATTTGGACTTGTAACTAAATGAAGTAGAATCTGATCAAGAACAGTACATGGTTAAGATCGATCGTTTGAAAGAGATTCAGTGGCGCACACATGAGGGATGGGGGTCTTAGTGGTCCGGACACCCCCCACCCCCATAGCCCTTGATTTTTTTTTACGATTGATTATAATCCTATGTATATATATTACGTAAAATTTAATTATGTATTTGTTATTAATAATTAATTTTATTAATTAATGCTAATTTTATTGATTCAATAATTAATTTTGTATTGTTTTTGTTCACGAAATCGACAAAATCAAATATATATATATATATATATATATAAAAAAGATGCTATATATATATATATATATATATTATATATATAGCATCTTTTTTGTATGTTTTTTTATATAAAAAGTATTGCGTAAATTCTATTCGTTTCCCACAGTTTATGCAAATAGATTACGATTTCAGGTAGCTCTTTAATTGATTTCATACTTTTTAAATTGAGGAATAAGTTTAATACCTTAATATAGTTTCTTGCCGGTTGGGGGAGGGCGTAATTAGTTTGTCTCTAGCCTTGTACGCCCAAGTTGGCGAGATTCGACACCGGCCCAGGTCGGTGGATTTTCATGATGCAGAAAATTGACAGCCTCCATGTCGTATGGTTATACGGCACATTAAAGTTCCCTAGAGTGCCTGTTTGGCTTGAGTGCTCTCGGCAAAATTAAATTGATGTACGATTTCGCATCGTCAGAGCTCATTTCCCTTCCTCTGAGGGGAGGGGGCGACTGGGCTTCAGAATTACATTGCAGCAATTAGCATCCACCTGTATGTTGCCACTCTAAAATGAGATACCATCTCTCGCAAAATTTTCTTGGTCCGCAGTGGTATAATTACCAATCTCCGGCCCCATTTGCAGAAAAAGAAAAAGAAAAAAAGTTCGTGACGTTCTTTATTTCATATTTTTTTTTGTATTGAAACATAAATTTTTCTCATTTTCGGGAGATAAAGTTATGAAAATAATTGTGAGCACATTCCAGAAAATGTATTTCACGTACGCATTTAAATACTGATGTGGAAACCGAAAAGTCGTTAATGCTCACATTGCGTAGTAAATCTGCAAAATAACCTATCTGTTCCCCTAAAATGCGGAATCATAAGCAAAATCATTTGATTTTTATTTAATTTAAGCCTATTTAATGTGTTTTTTCACTTATTCCGAATCATTAAGTTGTGAAAGTTTAATTCTCTAATTTCTTTTGTTTATTCTACTTTTTTCATTGATTGATTCTATTCACTTCACTCTTTGTGAATGTTGGAAAAATAGACAAAAAGCATGTTTCAATTGTTGAGAGTGTATTTTATTTGCAATTGATAAACGTGGATTGATATGAGATGTATTTCGATGAGTGGTATCAAAATATTACTGAGTTGTTTGTGTGACTATTCATTTGAGCTTACAAAAACCTTGCTGCTCTTCGAACAAAGATCTCGTTTTCTCTTTCAACTCTTGACGTTTGGGAGACGCCGTTCATTTCATTCGTTGTAGACTTCGACGTTTCCGCGCGAGGCAGTTTCCCCCTACTTCTCACGGAAATCCCAATCCTTGGAAGAGCGCATCAAAGTCCGCGTTTTATTTGTATGTCAAGGGCTTAAAAAGTACCTCTAGTTAATAATCTTCATATTAATTAAGAAATAAAACAATTTTTTCCGCTTTTTAGTGGATCGGCCTAGTTAGTCCCCAGATTACCTTCTTTCTTAATTTTAAAGGTAATATATATAAAAAGGTTGAGAATTATTAATAAGGATTGCAATATCGGTCCAAAAGTTCATTACTAGTATTCTGTATTTTTTAGATCTTAATACTGAAATACCGGTTTTAATACTTGTAGAAATTTTAGAAAAAGAAAGAAAACACAGGGGTTTCTTTGTTTTATTTGCCAGGTTTATTAGAGAGTGTGATTATCACAAAAAATAATTTGTAACTTATAAATTATAAGAGTATATAAAGAATCGCAAAAAAGTATAGGAACATCTTATTTAAATCACAAATAAGTGTAATATCTTAGTATTTACCTCTAAATCCCTCATCTTCAAGTAAATCGATTTCTCCTCGGATGGTTTTGGATATATCTGATTTCTCTATTGTACTTTGGTTTGCTGAAATTTTTTTTAGTTATTACTAAATCTAATTTTTGTTCAAGAGACAATTCCTTTTCACTATCGACATTAGTGTCAACATCATCTTCGATCACTGTACCGAATTCTTCTGAATAAGGATAGGTTTGTGTGTAAACAATTTTAAGAAAATTTACTATAAACTTGATCAAATTTGAATTGGTTAGTCTCCTTTCTTCTTTTTCATTATTCTTTGCGATTAGTTATTCTTTATTATTATGGGTTATTATTTATGAGTATATATATAATGAATTTGAAAAATATTTTGAACCTTAAAGTATGATATACAAATGTAATGTGAATAACAAACTCACCAATTTAAAAAATATCGAAATATTTCCCACTTTCTTCACAACTACTGCCTTGTTTTCACAGATACGAATATTGGACTACGAATCCTGCGTGCGTGCAGTATCGCTCTCAGCTGTAACAGGCTAGTTTTTTGCCCGCCTTCTTGGAGGATTCACACATTTTATCACTTCTCTTGATTATGCGATTTCAACTTTATATTCACAGTCTAATTCATTTCGCCTGTTCGGGAGACATAAAATTAAAAGGTATACTATTTTGCTGTGTTGGCGATCCCTGAACATAGAGTGGAGACAATTTCTTGTAAATACTGAAAAACCGGTATTTAGACTTGTGAATACCGGTATTACAAAATTGTATAAAGGGCTCAAAGTGCAGGTATTGCAATCCCTAATTATTAAGACGCCAACAGGTTAAAATTTCTCTTCTCCAGCAAGCCTTAGTTGTATGCTTCAGAGAGCGTAGGAATTTTTATTTTGAACTCCTTTTCGTGGCTTCATTTGGGCGTGGTTTCCTAGGTATATGTGGAGGTATCCAAAAGAAAGTATCTGTCCATAAGGGTACTGTGAAAGGATCGGCAGCTGGCGTGTGTTTTTTAAGGCGGCTGTCGACATAAATGGATTCGTTTTCAGAGAAGGAACTCGTCAGCCAAGAAATCTTTCAGCGGTTCAGTAACTCTTTTTTTTTTTATCAACCCCACTGACCGGAGCAGTCCAGAAGTACTTTCCTTTGACAGGTGTCCACTTTCTCTGCGGTCACTGGCCTCACAGGGAAAATTGAATTCGTCTGCGAACAACTGACCATAGGCCTTTGAATGAGGTGTGTTTGTAGAAAAAATCTTCCTTCGTGTGAAGTGGACTCCTTCAGTAACGTTGCAGCTACGCCATGGATAATGGGAGACGAGACTTTAGAGATCGGTAGAAAGCTTTCATGGAGGATTTTGTCTTGGCAAAATTACAACACATAGCTATATTTATCTGTTGCTTCAAAGCGGTAATGTTAGAGAAGGGGCTACAGAATTCAGACGTTTTCTCTGGTAAAATAATGTATCACACTGAATGACACTTGACTATACGACAGAACATTTTTCGTTTTACATATTTTGATTGAAACATTTATCCATATATTCGTTCTCGTGTATTTCATTTCCCTTACCTTATGTTTCAATGTAGGAAAGAATTTGTGTTCACATCGAAGTAAAGAAGTGAATATTTCTCGCATATTTCTAAATTTTAAGAATCTATTTAGTTTAACTGTATAAGATATATTGAAACCACTCAAGCTTCTATTATTATTGGTGCATGTTTCACCCTGAAAACAGCTTTCTCTTTCAGTCTTGTTCAGTAATATCCAGAAAAGAACTGATTTTGTTAATTCTATTCCCTCTCCTTTTTCTTTCCTTTTTCCATTTTTGTACTTTTAAAAACTTTTATTCATTAAATTTATTTAAAAAACTGGTGTAGGAAATAAACTGCGACTATTCCAATTAAGTGCGATGGATTAAAAGGGAAAGTGACATATACCGGGGGTTATAATTAAAGTTACATTACTCGGAGGTCTGTAGAGCCTGTTCTGCTTATCGGATTTTGATGAAACTTGGAATATGAAACCATGAAGAAAAAATTTCTGCAATAAAAAAAAATTAGTACAAATTTTGACCACCAGGTGGCTTTTATAGAATATTCCTTATGCAAATCCGTAAAACTTCTAAATAAACTAGCAGTCATAGCCAAAGAATCATTCAGCGTGTTTGTCATCGTTAATTATTCCTGCTTTACAGTAACTAGAATGTTTGCCAACCACTATCTTTATGTGGAAGATGGAGCAATTCCTCACATTGGGAGCCAAGTCAAAGGGCTGCTTAGTGCTAACTTTGATGATAATCGTGATTACCCAGATATTTTTCGGATGCATGGTCTTCTCGCTCACCCAACTTAAATCACTGTGATTTCTGGTTGTGAGGATTTCTAAAAGACCGTATTTGTAGAGGAGGAATTAGGACTTTACCTGATTTGAAAGCTGGCATTATACGCCATGTGGCTGAAATCCCTCGTCAGTTGCTCCGCACTAGCATTGAAAGCGCTTTCAACACGTTATTGATGTCAATGGAGCATATATTGAGCATATTCTGTAATTGAATAAATTTTAAAGATTCTAACATATTTTTAGGCCTTTGGGCACTACATTTCCTCCTAGTGGTCAAAATTTGGACTATTTTTATTTATTTTTTTATTATTATTTTAGAAACCTTTTCTCCGTTGTCATAGCATATATTCCAAGTTTCATCAAAATCCGATGAGCAGAATCAGTTCTAGAGGCCTCTGAATAGTGCAACTTTAATTATAACCATCCGGTACTTCTCTTGATCAAGTTAGTCTTACTTGAAAGATAGAGAAAATTCGTTCTTGAGATGCCATGAACGTTGGCAAAATCAACATCTTTCTCTTTGCAGCTTTTGAAAACAAACCTTTGCACGTGGGATGGGGCCACTGAAAACCTGCCGTACAGAGGGGGCTAATGCAAATCCTTTGTTGTACATCTTTCTCGATTACTGGACGGTGCAACAGTTATGTGGTAGATTCGAACATCCACATTTGGCCTATGGTCCCGAACTTGTGGCCGAAGTGCCACGAGTTTCAGTCCTGGTGTCACTGAAGGCCCACTGTAGAGGTGAAGGATGCACTTAACATCTGTCGAGCTCAAGGTCCACCCGTTAGAATGGTTTGGAAGTTAGGAAAGGGGTGCCTGTGTTCAGGTGTTGTTCTCGTCGCTTGACTGAGATTCAAAATTACGAGGTCCGTTCCCAACAGCCTAATGTGGCTTTACAGTGCAAAGATAATATAACTCTCAACTATTTTGCACGTGAGAATCCTAATCGACTCTCGCAATTTGTTGTTTAGTGACAACAATCGATTTATATTGATTTTAAAAAAGATCAGATCTTTTTTCTACTTGATTTCTAAATACTCGAATGTCCTTCTCTCTTTACCTATCAGCCATTCGCGTGGTACTCAGTGGTTTAGAGGGGGAGGATGAGGGGCTCTAATCGGCCCCCTTTAAGAAATACTGTATGTGTTGAAATTTTATAAAGATCATTTCTAATAAAGCAAATTTGAATTTTTATGCTTTCTTTTCAGAAAATTAATAAATAAAATGTAACAATTTCTGCAAATCAATTAATTTTTCCAGTTATTTTAAATTTCTAAAATTGGAAGGTCAGCGAGGAAAAAAGGTCTTATCAAAAAACATTTCCGCTGCCAAAAGTTCGAGACCCCCATTCAGCATTTTGGAACCCCTTTCCTTCTCTAATTCAAAGCATTTAATGAAAATTTTTTCGAAACTCGGAACTTGGGTGAATTCAAAAAATATGAAATGGAGTGGGAAGAAAACTGGTTATATATATATAATGAGAAAATTCTGCTTTAGAAGTCCGTTCATTCTGTTAGAACAATTCACAATGACAGGGATTTTATTTATCTGCGGATTTTTGAGAATTGCGAAAGTAATTAAAAGAGTTCTTTTTCGAAACGACTGTAATAGTTGCCACTTAGTAATATTTGCAGGTCAATTTTTGATGTGTAACATCTTTCCACTCGGTGCTGGATATTTGTTGTGAGTGATTTGGGAAAAGAGACGGGTTGTAACAGGATGTGACGAAAGCGGCTACTTGATTTGACCAATGAGAGTGCGTGGTTGTGTGGTTTCCTACCCTCGCATGGGGTCCAACCTTAGAAGACATCAAGCCCCGGGAGCGCTTGACTCTAAATCCGTTAGTCATGATATATTGGGGACATAAGAGGGCAGAATGCTTATTCGAAAAGGGAAAAAAGTGATTTCAGTGGTCGTATACATTTCTTCGAATCAAAGGGTTTAAAAAAAAATTAAAGTTTTCCCCCGCTTTTTGTATGTTACCATATAACGAAGGTGGTTCTCTTTTTAAAAATTATCACTCCTTCCCTGATTTTGAGTGGTGATTTAAATTTTAACTTCAGTTTCCCAAAAAAGGGGCCGTCGTTTTTTGAAATGAACCAAGCTGAAATGCAAAATTGAAGCACCAACGTGGTACTGTTATTGACATTGTTTTTCAACGGTTTTCAAATACTTTGAAATTGACTAAAAAATTTGTCAATTAGACAGTTCTTTAAAAAAAGATTAACAAACTTCTTTCAAACATTGATAATTTAGTAATTTCGATTTTGGGATTTAAAAAAATTACCCCTGGCCCAAAATTTCAACACCCTAGAAAAAATTTTTTTTCAGCCCCCCTCTTCATGTAATTATTTTTCCCTCTCAAACCCTTCCTCCATGTTAAATGCTTATTTCACCTCCACAAAAATTCCCCCGTGGTCTAGTGGGTCAGAGTCACTGCCCCCTATGCTTTGCATCGGGAAGATCCCCCGATTCTTCCATTTTTTAATTTTTCTTTAATTTTCCTAGAATAATTATTCAGACTGATCTCTTTTTTTTTAAAAAAAGTTCCTCTATTTTTTATTCTTGATAGTATATTTTTAATAGCTTTTTTAAAAATGTTTTCTGTTTTATTTTCAACTACTTTTTTTATGATCCCACGATTCCCATTGGTCGGTTTAGTCCAATGGGAAATCAAATTTTTCTTTATTTTCGGTGTTTGTGCCAACCCCCTTTGAAGCTTTTTTTAATTTTAAGCGCATTTTAATATTTTAAATTTTTTTTCCCCAAATCCCCCCTATTTTTTTTTTTATTTTTTGATTTAAACTTAACAAAGGGGGAAAAGTCAATCATGCAAATTATAAATACCTACTGATATGAGGTTTAGCTCGAAAAAGCTGGGTACCAAGTCATCCACCCAACGATGAAATACTTTGAAATCACAAGTATATTTGTCATATTTTAGTTATCATGTCTATTGTCTCCGCTCTTCCCCAAATTGAACAAGAACAATTATTTTCGATAAATTATTGCACATGACTCCTTTTGTTAATTAAATACAATTTTCATTAAAGATATAATTATTCGATAGAAAATTATTTCCAATCATACCCGATTTTCATATTTTTTTCAGGAAAAAAGTTAATATTGCGTATTTACCACAATAACATGTCAGATGTTACACATCATATGCGACTACTTTAAGACTCGTTTCTTTTTATTTCCATTTACGATGCTAGCTTCTTCCTAAGATTTAGCCCACTGTGGCCCTTTCCTTTTGGCATCAGCGCTATTTGCAGACGATCGGCCTCCCATTTGAATGGCGGGAATTGAAAGCAGCCTCTGCGTCGATTAAGGCTTTAGTTGGAAACCATTTGCCCTTTGTCTCGGAACTTGCCCATTCCGTATTCAGAGGCAGTGTGAACGCACAAACACTCGGTAAAAGGAATGGGGAGGATAAACGAACACCCCTTCTTTTAACAGCTCATATTATATTAAAGCTTATAACAGACCCCTATTTCTTTCGCCTCACAAACATTAATTACTATTGCATATAAGGAAAAAAGTAAAATCAGGTACGGAGAGTTTTTCTCACCTCACGGCTTTCAAACTACATGATTCCTTTAAAAATGATATGCCGCCTTTCCGGTGAAGTGGTTCGTGACGTTGACTGCGGTGCCGTAGGTCCTAGGTTTGAATCCTGGAGAAGGCATGGATGCTTGAAATGTAGTGTCTTTGCGGCATGGATGTACTCTCAATAGCTGTCGAGCTGCAAGTCTTCTTGTGAGATGGGTGGAAGGGGAAGAGAGGTGGGAGACTCCTGACCCCACCCCCAGGGAGTTCTCCCTCAAAATTGGGGTAAAACCGAGCAAAATCGTACTGCCACCTGCATGGTGCTCAAAGCTAAGGCTAACGGCAGGAGTAAATAATCTAGCCCTTAGCCGTGATAAATTTCGTGGGCCTTGACCTGGTGTTACTGTCGATCAGGTGGTATAAGAAACAACAGCAAAATAATATAAACTTGGCATCGCCTTATTTTTGTAACGTAGTGACCTTGAGTTTACTCAAATTTCTAGGTTTCGAGATGGATCACACAGCTTTATTAAGAGATTGATTTTCTTTTCATTTACAATTTTTTAATTGTAAGTTAACACACATGTAACTATCGTATTTAGATGTAAATAATTTTACACATAGAGTTGAGCGTAACGCCCAAGAGTCGCTAATAGTCGAGCTGAGTTCGCTTTTTCTCTTCGCACCTTTCTCGCAAGACTGTCACTTTACAATACGGCCGCGGTGATGGAGTGGCAGGGTATTGGACCGTGCTTGTCTTGTCACAGTTCGAGCCCAGTACCACCAAAGACCCGCCGTAGGGCAGCGATGCACGTTAAATCTGTCGAGAGCTGAAACGTCCTCCCGTTGGGTGTGGTGGGTAGTGGGGGGGGTGTGCCAGCTCAGGTGTCGTCCACGTCACTTGACCATGGCTCAAAATTACGTCGTCCGTCGCCAAAAGCCCTCGTGCAGCTGAACAGTGCGATGTTAATATTCAATCAATCAATCAGTCACTTTACAATCCGTCTCTCTTCATTTCTCAAACCCCTTTAATTCCTGATGAGCAAGAACATGAATTTGCATTCGGCACCTTAAGACTTGGTCGCAAACATCATTGGCTCGCGACCATCTTGTCTCCACATGTCATATGGATGATCATAAATCGACATGTTCATGGCATTTCCTCTCGCAATCCTTTCTGGGGCCACGGGTTAGATGGAACAACAGAATCAAATAACACAAGTGTGCCTCATCTATCTCTCGCTTTAAAAGAAGATGTGCCATACAGTGCGCTCGTTCGCCTGAGGTGCCGGTAGGAAGGAGGGGTAGCAGACAACTAACTAACTAAAAAGTGGCGTTCACTGTCGTCACCCAATTTCAAAATTATGGGTTTTCAATTTTAATAGCGTTGATTTCGAAGTGAGAATGAGATGGGTGAATTAAATTTAATGTCATATAGTTAAAAATGTACTTATATTGTATGTATTTATATATATATATATTTATGTCTATATTATGAAAATTATAGATTTTTCGCATCTTCGTTTGCATTAATCCATTTCTTCCAATTTGAAAAATGTTCTCGGTTGCTGAGAAGTCATGCTCACAGAACTCGTTGCCGATATTGTTTCTCTTAAATTTTGAGTTCTGAGACAACTAAAAATTTTCAGTGTAGAGTTAATACACATTAAATCTGTCGAGGTTTTCTCATGGTAGCGTGATGTGTAAGTCTGGCAAATGGGGAGGGGAGGCCAAATGACATATCGTCCTCGTCATTTGATCGGGGTTCAGAATTATGATATCTGTCGACCTTTAGGGAATTCGGAGCTCCGCAAGCTAACATAGATCGTTTAATTTCTCATTTTCAATGTATTTTTTCTGAGAAATTATCATAGGTATTGAGATGAAATTTATTGCGATGTCAAAAGCAAACTTTCCTAAATACTTCAACATTTGCAATTTTAAAAACTCATCTTATTCTTTGGAAAAAAAAATTATAAAGCTTGTAAAAAAATAAAAGTTCAATTTTTACATTTCCAAGAATTTTTTTTTTTTTTCTTCTTCTTTTTAGTAAGTAAAATTTTGATAAAAGCTCTCGTTAAAGTATGCGTTTCTTGTCGGGGAATATTTAATTGTTTATAATTTGTTTCTAGCTAGAATAGATCCTGAGTGAAGATACTTGAAGAACTAAAATTCAAAAAACTGAGAAAAAGTAATCTAAAATTCAAATTTACCATTTTTCAGAACATACCAGCTCCATAATTTTTTTTTGGTTCATGACATCGGCTTTATATAAGAGT
Organism: Trichonephila inaurata madagascariensis; assembly: GCA_019973955.1. NCBI lineage: Eukaryota > Metazoa > Arthropoda > Arachnida > Araneae > Nephilidae > Trichonephila > Trichonephila inaurata. The sequence continues at coordinate 138,690 of BMAV01018396.1, forward strand.
CGCCTCAGATTTCATCGTTTAGTTTTGGCTTTTTTGTAGCAACCAGGCAAAGTTTTTTGGCAGTATGCAGCCTTTCCGGTCAATCAGTTTTTTTGGCTTTGCGGTAATAATCACCAGGGTTAATCTACAAATGAAACAATACCTTGCACTTGCTAATCATAAACACCTACTATATATGTCGCAGGAAAATGATGAAATTAGAAATCACATCAAATCCCTAAGGGAGATGATCACTTGACGGTAGATGTTAAAATAACGTCTCTTCAAAGTGATTTCCTTGATAAACGTAAAGGATTTGAACAAATCCCTGAGCTGTTTCAGTGAAACGATGAAATAATATTGTCAAGAGTTTAAAAGCGTTTATTTAACAAGTAGGGTGCATTATTAAACGTAGAAGTAAGTAATACAACAATAGAGTCAATGAAATACAAATTATTTATTCGAAACTAATTATCAAATAATTAGAAAATTAAGCTGGTAATCAATCCCTATGTTAATCCTATGACGCTATTTTTTTAAAGATAGGGGGTTGATATTTCGAGGATCGATAGTACTACCTGTATGGTTAGGAAGTACAAGGACTCGACCCCCCAGGTGTCTCCCCCGCCCCTGTATAGCATTTTACTAATGCAAATCCTGACTAGTTCATTTCATCATTTCTCTGAAACAGTTCAGGGATTTGATAAAATCACTTACAACAGGTAAAAAACCTCACTCACACACACACAAAAAAAGAGATGTTAAAATAACATCTCCCGTCAATTGCTACTATCCCTGAGGGATTTTTCAACATTTCCCTGCGACCTACTTTCCGTGTGTGTGACTGAACAAAAATTGACTTCGGCACTCTTCACCATATAGCATTATCGATAGGTTTCGCTTATATTTTGAGTCTTCCCATGTAAATATTTCTTTGGATCGGATAAATCCTTGAAGAGGGGGTCTCCATCGCAGCAAACTAAGCTATTCTCATGATAGTATGCACCTCCAGTATGAGTGTTGCTTTATTGAATTTACATCAAGTGTCTGGATCAGTTGGACAAAAGCCTTGGTTTGGATTAGCATCTGTTGATACTTATTGTAAATAGACGTTCCATGCAAGCTGCCCCATATTTTTAAGACTCCCCGTGTTATTTCGAATAATTAATCCACAATAAGTCTACAATGTGTCAATATCTAAATTTGTCAAGCAACCTCTTCCTCTGAGAAGTTTTCTATTTGAAAGTTTGAATCTTTTCGTTGCCAACGTCTGCATCATAAGTTTAGTGAGTTCGAGTTTCGCAACTGAACAGTTCCTTTATGGAAGAAAAAGCTTTCGAGGCTACTTCAACAAGATTGTGGATAGGGCGCACTTTGTAGAGAAAGAGTTTTTTTCTAAGAGCGATTGAAAATTTGCACTTTCATACTTCCCGATGTGGCAGGGAAATTCCCACTGCTACTGCGCTCATTTTATCTCTGCAATTACAATATTTTGACATGATGGCAATGCCAAAAATTTCATTTTTTCCTGTGTCCATTTTTTGTTGCTGAATCTACACCTATTCTCATAAATGAACCCCTTGTGACGTCTTCGATTGGGGTGAACCCCACCCCTATCAATTCATCTGAAGTCACCCTATCTATTCATCCCCAAACAGATGTTGGGTGACAAGTGCAGGTGGCCATGGGGTCATTGTTTGTTGTCTGGCCTCGGACAAGCGCGGACATCTGGTCTGGAATTTACAATGGCTAAAGAATGCCGGTGACAATAGGCATTCCTTATAAAAGTCTTGAATAGGCGAAGCCTGTATGCAAGTCGATGCATAGAGAATAGGGCTATGAGGCCCAGGTGTGAGATGAATGGAAATTTTCAGAAGTTGGATGAGAGTTATGGCGCCCTTGGATTCCAGACGGACGAGGAATGTGTTTGTGTTTGCCGCGCAAATGGGAGACGAAAGTGGCCCGGGGACGAGGGCAGACCTTTTTTACCTGCCAATGAGGAAGACGAGGGCAGACCTTTTCTTTTTGACCTGCCAATGAGGAAAACGAGGGGCGTGTGGTGGACCCGCCCCTGGTGTTTAAAAGGGGTGAATTTTGAGAAGAAAAAAAACGGACGGAGAGAAAACTTAGAAGGAAAACTTGGAAAAGACTTGAACGAACGGAGAGAGAAGAAACTTGGAGAGATAGAGCCATGGAGTAAACTGGAGCCCGGAAAAGCAAGGGATTGACGAGTGCCTGGCGGAATAGGGATTGATCTCGAGTGAAAAAGACTGTCTGCCCGGCTTGGCCTATTTAATGAACTTTTTAATAACAAATGAAGCTATTAAAAACTGTTTAAATATTAAAATATGGCTGTGACAAATTTTCTTGTGTGCTGACTACTGACGACGTTACACCTCTTCTTTTGTAAGATACCATTTACAGCAACCGCGATATCTCTATTTTTTGGACAGCTTCAACAGCTCGTGTCATACATTTACTACATTTCGTTTCAACACATTTTTCGAGAACTCTGCGGTATTCATCGAGCTCAGAAGCACTGCCGTAGCTAGACCCTATGTCAAAATTCCTTGGGGCCTCTTTTTTGGAGCTTTGTTTATGGGATTATAGATAATTTAACGAATTTTATTTGCTAATGTTGAGCCTCTTGTATCTTGGGGCCCCCGGATATTTGATACGGTGGTTACTATCCCCTTACTTAGAAGGTGGCTGTAGCAAACCCAATACACAGAATTTTCTCTGTTTATCTTTTCTAAAACATTTTAATGGGTATACAAATCTCGTGTTTATTTGAAAATAATCAAGACTTTCACCCTTATTGTGAGCAGAAGATAAATAAAAGGAATGCATAAAGTTGCAATGTTCACACATATAGTATAACGTTCACAGCGATTCCAGTTTCTTGTGAAACGAAATCATAATTTTTTCACGTTGAATGTTTTGCATTGCTGACACAAAATAGAAGCTTCTAATATTCATGACACTAAGTTCAAATCAGTAATAATGTTCCTAAATGAGTCCGAAGTGATAACTTTCATTCTCGTTACCTAATTTTTTCTCGGAAGCAGAAATAGCTTCAGAAACTTGAGGCGTTATTGTTGTATTCCTTCTCGCAAAATTGAATCCTTTTCATATTTTAAATACTTTTCCACAGTTTCTTCCCATTTTTAAACGTCAAAAAGAAACGCTTTTGTTATACTTACCGTGATAGAAGGCTAAATAGAATACAATTGTTCTATCATAAATAACTTTTCAAGTATATGAATAATTTTCTACGAGCAATCGTTTGAATTTTTAAACGTGTCTTATATGAGATAAGCGTAGTCCATTTAAAAGTGCTTGTTTACAAAGTGTCTTTCAGTAGGAAAAAAAATTTAGAATACTTTTAGTGCTAATATCATCAAGTATTATGTACCTTTGAAAACAGAATAAAATAAGCTACAATAATCTAAAAAAATAATAATCAGTTTTATTATTATTATTTTTTTAATTTCCCAAGTTTTGTTACACTTTCATGTAGTTCGATGCGAAAAAATTGACGTTTGAAAAATATTGTGATAGGATGTAAAAAAGAAAAGAACTGTTCTCTTAACTGTTGGAGGTAGATATAATTTCGTTCCTTCTGTATTAGGTTAATCATGAGAAGCACAGTTTTCAGTCTTAAAAATTCTTTCTCATTCGTGGATGTCGGATTATGAGTATTTTTCAAAGGCCTCTATTATATATCCTGGTGCCAAAGAACTATTTTTTTAAAAAAAGACAGAAGTCAGTACGCGTGATACTTATTTCAAATTTTGACTTATTCAATTCCTACTATTAGCTCACGATTGATTGATTGATTGATTGAATATTAACGTCGCACTGTTCAGCTACACTAAGGCTTTTGGCGACGGACCACGCAATTTTGAACCATGGTCAAGTGACGTGGACGACACCTGAGCTGGCACCCCCTCTCCTAACTACCACACCACACCAACGGGAGGACGTTTCAGCTCTCGACAGATTTAACGTGCATCGCTGCCCTACACGGCCGGTCTTTAGTGGTACTTGGCTCGAACTCATGACAAGGTAAGCCACGATCCGATACCTGTACCACTCGGCTACCACGGCCATTACTATTAGCTCACACTCTCTATATATTAATCTTGTTGGAATTTTCAATCGTTAATAAAATACATTTTAAAGCGCTCCATTGAGCTGAAATTTTATATACATGATTATTTTGATGACAATACAGTAATTTAATTATAATTCATAAAGATTAATTAGTTAAAATTATTATTCAAAGAATTACAAATACAGTCACGTTGGCATCCTTTTTGGAGACTTAGTGACCCTTTTGGCGACTTGTGTCAAAACTTGAAAAGGGTTTTTTCTCACATTTTAAAGCTGTCATTTGAGCTGAAATTTTCTATACACTATTCTTTTGGGTAAAAATACGATAATTTAATTATAATTAATCAAAATTAACTGACTGAAACTAATTATATAAAGAATTACAGATACGGCCACGTTGGTTTCATTTTTAGTGACTTGGGTCAAAACTTTAAAAGATTTTTTTCCTCGCGTTTTAAAGCATTCAGTTGAACTGAAATTTTATATACATGATTGTTTTGGATAACAATACGGTACTTTAATGATAATTAATAGAAATTAATTACCATTTAATGTTGTGATTCTGTCATCTGTATGTACATATTTATATTAGTTGTAGCTATTTAATAAAAAGTAGCTAAAATAAAAAAAAAATTATATTACTTGTTTTAAATAAGACTTTAGTATATAAATATTTAGACAACTAAATATTTCTGCCACTTCTTTAATTAGACCATTATAAATCTAGCCACGGGAAATATCACTTGAATTTTAATCTCACGTTGGCGTGGTGTGTCAGTTTGGAGTTTAGAGTTCCAGCTCAGATGTTCTCTGACCGAGGTTCAAAATGACGAAATCCGTCACAAGCAGCCCTAGCGTAGCTTCAAAGAGCGATATTCATACAAAAGTTCAAATGAAGAAGAGAAAATGTGTCAAAACAGATTTCATGAAAAGGCGTATTCTGCCTTATTTCTACAAATCAATCATGACAACACAATTTGCCACATTTTCTTATCTATGTAAATGTTAAATTTTGCGTTGGCAACATATTACTCTACTTCCTATCTCCGATTCTGGTCTGAAATACTTTTTTATACTTACGATTGTATTCCTTTATATCAGATGTGTTTAAGAATGCAATCTAGAGTCATTAACATTCGAAACTCGTAGGTACTGGGGTTGCCATGATTTGGCTTTTGCCTTTAGTCTCGGTGTCTTACACAAGAGGCAGTACTTTTTTCTTTTCGTCAGATATTGTTTGGAAATATATTTTCCATTCTTAAAATTGGCATTCATTTAGTTTTATGGGGAGATTCTTTAGCCATTTCTTCTCAGGCGGCTTTTAAAAATGTCTCTTACAGCTCAAGTTTAGCGCGCGGTACCTTGTTCGTGTTTTGTGTTGGCGAATGACCTAAAATTAAGAGCTCAGTACGTTCCATCTTCTCCCTTTCTTTGGAGCGGTGTCGCGTGTTTCTTGAAGAAGTTGACCAACTCACGTCACGGAACCTGGCCAAGAAAGCTCAACCCTTTGCATGGTAAACATTGATCGCTTTCAAACGAGGGGACTGCAGATAAGGTGCTTCCATTTAGTGTGCTTTGATTCTTTTTTTCTTAAAGAAAAAAGGAGGTCGTCACTGCTGGTGGAATACCAAGAATTTAATCTTGGACATCTACATAAATTCAAATGGCTGCGATAGCGTAGTTGTGGTCAAGGGGCGTGTCGATATCTCCGCGGACTTGGAATTCAATTTGACATCCCACAAATTCCTCCTGAATATCACATTTGTTTTAAAATGTACTGAAATATTTTTTTTATCAACGGTATTTCTTTTAATTACGCCAATTTCTCGGTTTCGACTCATGGAATGAAAATAGTATGAGGAAAAGTATTTTCCAATGAAGAATTGTCATGCACCAATAGAAATTAGGTGATAAAAGGTTAATTGTCCATAATATAAAGGGTTTGATCGAGAGCATAATTTTTTTGAAGTTTTTATTCTTAATGCGTTAAAAAAAATAAGAAATTAGGGGGTGGGGGAGGAAAAGAGTTGAGCTGGTACATTGTATCCAAAAAATGAAAATGTGTAGGTGATCAAACAAATTATTTCTAAGCTTATCTTCATCATTGGTAAAAATATTTTCGATTCATTTTCAAAAAATTTGATTCTTTCTCCCTTTTTCGAGCAATCGTGCTATTTAGAGAATTTAGCATAGATTTTTTTTCATGATTTCACGAATTTATTGGTTTTAAAACATTTATAGTTGTAATTAAAATTTCTTTATTTTAACATTTGCTTCCAACTTTCCTTTAGAGATAATTTTGTGGAGAAACTTAAGATTTAGAAGTTAATTAACGATTGAAAAAAGTTTCTTCTAGAAAAAGCACCCTCGTGTTATATTTTTTAAATACCTTATTTTGTTTTTTTCGAACTGTATGCAGATAACATTGCTTAGTTCCATTAGAACATTGTCATTTTTTAACTCTATGAATGCTAACTAAAGAATATTTCTAAGCAAACGTTAGCTGAACAGCCGCAGTCTGTCGAGACGTGTATTCGCTTCCCGATTCAACCTCCCCGGTCGGTGGATGATATAGAACCATGCCGCACAAGACACATTAAATTATTTCCATTTCATTTATTGGGGTCTATTTCTATCGGGTTTATACGACTTTTTATGGAAATCACTTTGTATATATTCCATATTAAATTTCTCACTTTATATTCATTTTTCGGTGTAACTATATTTTACTCTGAAGGCGTGTTTAAATACAATTAAGTTAAAATTATTAAATCTAAAATATAAGCAATCATCATCCCCTCCCCCCGTCAGCAGGCCGCGGTAAAATGATCAAATATTGACCGGTCCGTGGCGATGAAAAGGTTGGTGGGCACTGTTGTAGAGGACATCAAAGTCCTTACGTTGATGTGGAGAGTGAGGTGGCTGTGTGTTAGTGTCCTTTGATAGTAGTTCAAAGGGACGAGGTGTATTAGCAGTCATTATAGCCGGCTTTTTGTGAGCCAAAATATAACAATTACGGCAGACAGACATGAATTTCTTTCTAGCACTATTAGTTTCCCATATATTAAATCTATATAAAGCCACAATAACCGATTGATGTCAAACTCATGGCTGGCATTATTGATGTGAGGTCGTGGGTTCGAGTCCTGATGTTACCAAAGAAGCATCGTGTAATGAAGTGAGAGTGAGCAGTGGTGCACCTTTGAGGGGGTGGCAGGGGGTCAGCCCCTACCGCCCTTGATTTTTTTTTAGATTGATTATAGTCCTATTTATATAGTACACAAAATAATTAGTTATAATTTATTTTTAATGAATGTTAATTATATATATTTATTCAATTAATTTATTTACTACTGTTTTTCGGTCCCGACAATCAATACAATATGTTTGGGTATGATACAAGAATGGTAAACTTTCGACCCTCGATGCCCCCCTTCCTTGAAAAATTTCTCTGTACGTCACGGATAGTGAGTGTTATATTAAAGTTGCACACACACACACAATAAAGCAACACAGGACCTTGGCGATGGACCACGGAATTTCAAACTTCGATAAAGTGACGAGGATGACATCCGTGCTGGCGCCTTCCTCTCCTAACTACCACTCCTCACCAACAAGAGGACATGGAGCCTCTACAAGTTAAACATGCCTCCCTGCCTTCTACACGGTGGGTATTCAGTGGCCCTTGGACTCGAACCCGCGACACTCCGGTTACGAGTTCGTGACCGTAACAACATGGCTAGCCGCGGCCTTCGTGTAATGAAGCAGATGCACATAAATGTATGGGCTTCACACGTTGCCTTAGTACGGAAGTTAGGGAAGTGGTTATTGGCTTAAATCTTGTCCTCGTGTCTTGAATGTTCGTCACCATGAGCCTTGGTATCGGTTCAAAGTGCGACCTTAATAAATAGTCAATCAATACGTATTATTATTATTATTTTATTTTGGTAAATTATGCAAAAGATAAAATTGAAACCTTTTTTGTTGTCTTGTGGTCAAAAATTTGGAATTCAAAGTTTTAAACAGTTTTTGTCGCAATAAATGCAATTGTGTGTAATAAATGCGTAAAGTAGCCACTAAAAAAAACACCTCTTAGTTAAAAAAATCGATCTTGTTTTAGGCCTCCCGTAACTTAAACAGTTTTATTTTTTGGTCCAAACCAAAGTTCCCCTGGAAATGCGGTTCTTTTGAGCGAATCCATTAGGGCCCGCGCGTGTCCTCCATACCGAGCATCTCTTTAACAATGTAGCACGCCGCAACCCTTTCTTGGAAGAACTTTTTAAGACGCACTGGGGACTTGGTAGAAATTGTCTCCGGGGAAGGGACTCTTCATGTCTACTGCGGATAATGGATATAAAAGCGTGCAAAGTATTTCACACACTCTTTGATTTGGAGCTTTGATCTACGTTGTCCAGGCAGAATGCTTTTAAAAGAAAGGCTTTTTGCTAAATTATTATTTTATACTTTTAAATAATTTCAAGTGTTTTAATTGCATCCAAGCTCACATCTATACCATTCAAAATATAAGAGAAAATGGAAAAAGTTTCAGGATCAAATCGAATAGTTTTCATGAGTTTTTATCAAAATAGGCAAAGTAAAATGAATTTATTTTGCACCGAATTAAAGAAATTGAATGAATAAAAGCAGAAGTTACTGAAATCTTTACCGAGGCAAATGAATGAATCATTTTATTTAATTAATGAGTGAGAGTGAATATTAACGTCGCACTGTTCAGCTACACGAGAATTTTTTGGCGACGGAACTCGTTATTTTGAACCATGGTCAAGTAACGAGGTCGACACCTGAGCTGGCACCTCCCTCCCCTCTCCTAATTTCCACACCATACCAAGGGAGGGCGTTTGAACTGTCGACAGATTTAACGTACATCGCTCCCTTACACGGCGAGTCTTCAGCAGTACTAGGCTTGAACTCATGACATGCCAGCCATGAGTCCGTTACCTTGACCACTGGCTACCGAGGCCTCATTAAGTTGACTCACTACGTTCGGAACTGTGATTTTAAAAAAGCGTAAAAATGAATTTTTGGTGTCAGTTGAATTTTAATATACAAATAAATGTGTCTTAAGAATACAATTAAAAGGAAAAAAATATTTAATTGTAAATTTTTTAACCAGAAAAAACCGAATACAGACATATTATTTTAAAAACATTCTCATTTTATGAAAAAGGTTGTTTTAATAATAGTTTGCCTATCTATAGCTAAAACTTCTCTGTAGAACCTGAACTAGAATTTGTAAAAAAAATTCACATTATTTTCGGATCTATTGAAATAATAACGGTTGCTTTTTGTTAAAATTGCTCTGCTCTGGTATGATAAAATATGAATGAATCCCCATCTAAATGATATGTTTCAAAAATTTTAGTTCAAAGCCTGTGTAGTAATACTATTTTATATTGGCAAAATTTCATTATTATGGAAGTATTTATCATAAGTTTCGAAATTAAAGTCATTCTTTCTCCATTTTTTGTTAAAAATTGCATTTAAATAATTATTTCTAGTAATGATATTCTGTGACTAAACTGACACTAAATATTAAAAAAATTTATACGATTTTTCAAAATCACCGTTTTAAACGTAGTCGCCTTATTTATTTATTTATTCCTTTTGTAAGTTTTTGAGTTATCTTTGCTTAATAGTGTTCTCTGTACATGAATTACTCAGCCAATTAAAAACCTATCATTTTTACACCAATGAATCCATTGGTTCACTTCAGTTAGTTGCTGCGTTTTTTCTTTATCTTAAGACGTTTGATTATCGCAGTTTTTTTTCCAATAAACTTGATCCTCTCGTTGTATCCTTTGTGAAATAAGGGGGTTTTTTATTCGGCTGAAAAGAGAGAACGCGTGATGGGGTACGCTGACTTGGTTATTAAATTTACGAATAAACTTTTATGGGGATTCTATTCATGGTACTTAATGCTGAGGGATTTATTTAGAAAAAATCTTCCTGGAAGCTATTTCTTTTATCAATAATCCTAAGGACTCTTGCAAAACTAATTAAGAATGAAGAGGAAGAAACCAACCCTTCCAATGCTAAAACACAATGACGTGAAATAATTTTCCTGTTACCATCGCCAAAGGAATGACGTCATGGAAGCATGAAGCATATACAAATAGTAACCGTCTTTATATATACTGGCGCGTGAGTGAGTGAATATTAACGTTGCACTGTTCAGCTACATGAGGGCTTTTGGCGACGGACCTCGTCCTTTTGAACCATGGTCAAGAGACGAGGACGACACCTGAGCTGGCACCCTCTCCTAACTAACACACCCCACCCACGGGAGGATGTTTGAGCTCTCGACTGATTGAACGAGCATAGTTCCCCTACACGGCGCGTCTTTAGTGGTTCTGGGCTCGAACTCAGAATATGCCTGCCATGATCCGATACCTTGACCTCTGGGCTAGCACAGCCCTCATCTATACTGTCGCACCTCGACTGAACGAACTCAATCGGACCGAACGTTTTATTCGTTCCTTCGGAGTTATTAGTAAAATCGGAGTTTTAAAAAACACAATTTTTTGCATTGACGTCTTACAAAAACAAAAAACTACAAAAAAAGTGTTCATAGCTAGCAACGACATATTTTTTACTCAGTTGCTAAAAATATTGGTACCATTGCATGAGATAAGAAAGGGCTGAGTTTTTCAAAATGACCAGGCTCGTCGCCAATAGACTTCGTGTTTCTTTGTTCGCTAACTCACGAGAACTATTGGTGAGGGTAGTTTTAAATCGCGGTCAAAGTTGATACTTTTGTTAGCATCCACTTGACCCTAAAAATGTGGAATGATACAAGCTGCTCAACATCGGAAAAACCCATTGCGCAAGCACACCATCCATTTCTTGGTTATTGAAAAATTCCGAAACTCATTCGCTTGATATATAATTATTTTTATAACTATTAACTTATATTATTTTTCACATATTAGCTTCATGTTAATATTTTGTTTTCTTGCATCAGTGTCCCAGCGTATTCATTTTGTCTATGGAAGCGTACAAAATGTATGTACCAAAACACAACGCTTTTAAAATGAGTCATTTGGAGCTTTAGCTATCCATCTTCTCTCCAACCATCCGCCCATAAATGCACCTGAAATTAAAACATTTACAACGAAGGGCATCACATTATGACCCCTTCTCACCTGGAGCAATGAACTCCCTCGGAGACAAAACCACGGACCACTCGCGGCTGAGTCTAGAGTAGTCTGTCGTTCCACACGTAAAATGTTAAGCGACATATTGGAAAAAACAGCACATTATAGATAAAAATCAAATCGTTATAGTTCGGTATCTGCTTAAGAAACGGCACGTTTTTGAGGGCTCCTCACTTGCAGCCGTTGTGAATACTTATCGAAAGTGGTGTATGAAGGGCCAGCAGTTTGTAAGCCACATCATATTGATTCCAGACGAGAGTGGAGACTGTTCCACATTTTTCACATTGACCAAAAGGCAACAACTAGTTCAGTAGCTATCACAGTGGCAATTCAGACGGTGCAGCACACATTGTTATGTATATGCTTACGCAGCCGATGCCTCTGCGCTGTCAGCACGTAATAGCATTTGCTATGGGCCATGGAACCTCGACATTGGATAATGGAAGATCCGTTTCCAGTAGCCCTCGTGTGGCTGTAGAGTGCGACGTTAATGAAGATTCACTCACTCATTTAGTCTTGGAGAAATGGTGCGATTAGACCTCATTCTTTGAATTCTAAAATCGGAAAAATGAAATCAAGTGGGATCCTTTTTCTATTTCGGAATATTCATTGCAGCGGAGTGGTCATGGTCATGAACTCGTGGCTGACGCAGTCGAGTCATGGGTTTGAGCTCTGATGCCCCTGAAAACCCACCTTGAAGAGGGGTTGATGCAAATTAATATTGTCAAAGATTAGATTCCTCATGTTGGTGTTGTGTGGATATTTGGTAAGTGGAGGATGACGCGACGCAGGTTACTTTACTCGGGTTCAGATTGACGGGGTCCGTCTCCGAGAGTTCTAACATTCTTTTAAAGTGTGACTTGAAAAAAAAATTAAGTCAAATTGAGAACATTCGATTTGTATCTTGAAGGGAGATAAGTAGACCTGATTTTGAAATGATACCCCTTCAAAAAAATATGTGCATATAGAGGACAGGGAATTTTGATTTTACCTCCTCCTCACCCCCACACATACAAACGAAATTCTCACGGTGTTCCCTTTTGATTTTTATATCATATTTTTCGTCTCCAAAAAAGGAGCAATTCCCTCATGTTTTTTATATGAATGTCGAGTAATGATTTTTATTTCGACTCTGTTGTATCTAATATGTGAAGTTGGTGTTCTACAAATTATAACAACTGATTTTTCCATCCCTCCATCCCCATATTGCAATGGTCTTTGATGGGAGAATGCTGTATTTTAATACTGAATTAAGCGCTTTTTCATGAAGGGGTGTGTCATCTTTAATCCCTTTATCGTATCGTGTTATAGTGGACGGAATAAGGTGCTAAACTCATCCATTCTGATATGAAATCAATGACATAATATAAGACGTGATGCCTTTTGCACGTTAGTAGAGTCAAAATAAGATATTATGGAGGCATGCTTTTTCAATGAGAGAGAATCATATTAACGTTGTTCTATAAATCAACGCGTGGGCTATAGGCGATGGACCTCGGTCAAGTGACGAGGACGATACCTGTGCTGTTCGTCCTACATTTCATCAACGGGAGGTCATTGAGCCATCGACAGATTAAACGTGCATCGGCCTCCTCTACACGACGGATCTTCAGTGGCACTAGACTCGAGCTCGTGACCATAACTACTAAGCAGCCACGGCCACCCCCGTTTTGTTTAAAATAGATCATAAAAAGTAGCATATGCGTATTTTAAGCACTTCATTGAGTGATAGGATTCGCTGTGTTCTAAACCATAGGTTCCCAAACTTTTTTGTCTCGTAGACTCCTTTTGCCATGTTTTTTGGCTTTGTGCAGACCCCTACTTACCTAACATTAAATTTTTGCAAATTTATCAACTTAAATGTTTTTTACAGCTGGTACAGCACTACTTACTTTTATGTTTCTAACTGTAGTTAAGTAGATTCTTTAAAACTTAAGAAAAACATGTGAGTTAATTAAATCAAAATTTAATTAATATTTAAAATAATTGTTAAAAATAAAATAACAAATTTTTTAAAAGGGTGGGTTGAATATGTTGCTCTGCAATAACAAATTCTCAACATTTGGCTTTAATCTTTTCAGATTTAACCCTAAATATCCTTGGTTAGTAGTATCTGATGTCTCTCTTTTTTTTTTCTTTCTGTTTTTATTTTGGAGATTGGCATGCGCGCTGAATCTCCTCCTCACTGGGAAAAGCAATTAAAAACTTTCTTGAGCCAAAAGAGTCTTTCTTTAAAGCCAACATTGCTGACATTCGTTTCTAAACTTTAATTTAAAATCTTCGTTAGGGCTATTAAAATCAGTTCCTTTTGTAATCAGACATTTTTTTTAATGTGACGACATCAATTCATTACCTACTGTGATATTACCATAGTCAAAGCATTCTCAAACCTAGTTTCAAAACCTGAATAAAGGGCATTTAAATGTTGAACGTAGGTTAAAACATCATTTTTCTGGCAGATTGTCTGTGACAAAATGAGAAACTGTTAAAATTCGCGACGTCCACTTTTATATTCCTTTAGTTGGATTCTGGCAAGAAACACTGAAATGATGATCCTTTTTAAATATAATTTATGCTGTTGCCTTGTAACTGCAAACTAACCCCAGTAAATTTAGTAAATAAGTCTAAATATAGGTAAATATATATAATTTACACTTGATTAAATTTTCTTTTAAAATTGAAGTCACGACTTGGTTTAGGCTATCGTAGACCCCATTTACAGCTCATGGACCTCCAAATTATTTTTTTGCTGACGTGGACCCCTTGTAAATCGTCATAGACCCCTGGGGTTCCATATAGACCACTTCGGGAATCACTGTTCTATACGATCGAGTATAGGACTCGTAACCGCGAACAGTAGCGGGTCACATTTCGTCCTTCCGGGGTTGACGCTTACTTCATCTGTCGGGGCTCAAAGTGCTCACGTTGCGGAAAGAAGCACAGTTTGAGAGTCGTTCTCTCACCTGACTGCGGTCGGTCATTGTTCAGCGATGCTTATTCAAATAAGCCATTCGAATGGAGACACATACGAAGGCCGCTTTTATAGAACTTCCGATAAGAAATAAAACTACTCAAAATTATATCTTCCATTTCATGTGACTCAATATAAATAAACTTAATTTTCCTCGGAGAGTAAAAAGGCATGTTTTTTTTCAACAAATAAACTATTTTAAGGGAGAATTATAATCCGGAGTTACTTCTGGGGGTGCAATTACATAAGAGAGCTCTCCTTATCGCGTTCTAACCTTGCCAAATGACACCTCCTCGCGTGTTATCGGCTTCGATTCCGAAGAATGCGTATCAGGTGTCGATTGTTGAAAGTAAACAGCGTCCTTTGTGCGAGAAGAAGGAACTCTTCGGCCGAAAAGGAAAATGTCTTCAAGACGGAGATAAGGGACTCGTTGCGAAACAATTTGCGACGCATTTCCACAATTTATCGTTACTTGGCCTCGTTTATTTCTTTTATCGTTATTAGCTTAAAAATACAGTGATTCCCCGGAAAAAACACTACTCCCCTTTTACCGTATCCGCCTACCCTGCTATTTATTTTCTGTCAACGTGGTGAAAAATCGTGTAAAACCGAATCCACACGCAGAAAGGCCATCATCTACCACCTGTAGCGCACACAGGAATTTTTAAAGAGGGGGAGGCACAAGGTCGAAAGTCCACCATTTTCGTATCATGCTGCATTTGATTTTGTCGATTTTCGGGAACAAAAAACAGTAAAAAATTAATTATTTGATAAATAATTAGCATTAATTATTAAAAACAAATACTTAATTAAATTTGACGTACTCTATACATCGGATTATAATCAATCGGAAAAAAATTCAGGGCTTTGGAGGCGGGGTCCGGACCCGAGGACGTGTGCCATTGTCTATCACCGCATCTAGAGGGTCGCGTATTTCCCTCGCATTGCTTCGAAATTTGACTTAAAGGGGACTCGGTACCCTTTGAACGATTTTTTTTTATTAATGTGTTAAAAAATTATATTTTATCATTTCGTATATAATGTTTCTATTTAAGAAAATAATACGAGATGAAAAATTTCCCACATATTCACTTAATTTTAAAAAATGTAATCTTTTTTAAAGAAAATTTGGAAAATTTTAAAATCTTACTCCTTTTGTAATTATTAATTTTTGAACCTAAAGTTTATTTGTAATATGCTTTAATAAGTTTTAAACAACTTAGGGATCGATTTTACAATAACTTAATTAGTTTTGGAGGGAAAAAAATATTGTGAGATATGCATGCTATATAAAATTCAACGAAAAAGCCAATATCTTCTATATTTCAATTTTTTAAATGAAAAATATTCAGTTTTTAGCCAAATGGATCCCTAATTTTGTTACATACATTATATATAACTCACAGGAAAGTAATGGAAGTGATTGGTAAATAATTATAGAAGGTATAGCAGAGGGTCGACAACCTGTGGCCGGTACAATTCTCAGTGGCACTCTGCACTGCTCCACACATTTGTCCATTTTTGAGTGGATAAATTTGAAATGGATTTTATTTGACTAATATCTTCAGAATTATGGACATTTACGGAAGAATGAAAAAATTTTTAAGATAACTCGAAGTATAAATTAGCAGCTATTTTGTAAATTAGTAAATGCTCGAGAGAGTTAATTGTTTGAACAGAGAAAATTACATGTAATCTCTGCTTTCCACTTTGGGTTCAACATATTTAAGTAAAAAATCTTTCCTCATATTAAAAATATATCGAGACTACAAATAAATTGTTCTAACACCTGAATGCTCAGAATCGTTTCAAATTGAAAGTCACGAATAATATCCCTGATGTTGCAATATGAAAGTAGAGCGGCGCAAGCTCTAAGTTCGCATTAAAATTTTTATACTTATTTTTTTATTTAACTATAATGTGAAGGTAAATACTTATACGCATATATTATGTTGTCTGTTCTTATTTTAAGAAATTTCTTTAAAAACACATAACATATATTTTAATTTAATTTTTCTATTTTTGTTGAAGAAATAGCTATGTTAAGAAACATCTTTAAATGATGCATGAATATATAATTAAACTGTAAATCTATGTTATTGATCTCTATTCTCTATGTATGCATTATCATGGGAATCGAATTGTCTCAGAAATGTCCTACGATGAGGCACGCTGATTCCTATTGGTAGATTGGTTTGGCACGCCACAACTGAAAGATCGCCGACCCCTGTTATAGCATTTTGACTGCACTAATGTATTGGAAAAACACAAACTGTGTGTGAAAAACCAATTTAAAGTTTATAATTTTGAAAAAATAATTATAATTAACCTAAATAAACTTAAAATACCACTTTAAGACATTACTTATATATTTTTCTTTAAAATAATTGCATTTTCATATTATTTGAACCCATACTTTTTTTTTATAAGTGATCAATCTTTAGAGTACATTAGTTACACAAAAAAAATTCAAGGAAAATGTTCCAAAAAAAATTTTTTTTTCGTCATGACTGAAATTTTAGCTTTTTTATTCACATAATATTGAAGTATTATATTTGTATGAAACACATGAGAAATATGAACTGAAATTATGAAATTATTAACGTAAAATACCTTGATTCAAAAATTTTACGTGCATACATTTCACAAAGAAAAAAAAAAATTACATTATTCTAATGCTTCTCTCAGAAAAAAAAATATTCTCTACTTTATAAATAACATCTTCCTTTTTTTACAGTTATTATTTCTCTTTTTAAAATAGATTTTTTTTTTATCAAAAAGCTTTTTTTTTTAGCTTTTTATTAATCCAAAAAGGGGACGTGGTCGAATTGCCTAATTTGTTTGTTTACATTTTTCAATTGAAATTTACAGTTACAGGTTTTGTGGGATATGGAGCAACAAAGGCTATTATCCAAACTGAAGTTTTTTCCAACATACAAACGTGATATATCAATTAAAAAAATATGACTAAATAAATTTTTAAAAAAATGATATTTTGATTCTTTTTGAAGTACCCTCTTAATAATCAATCAATCCATCTCACACATATTGGTTAATGACTGGTTGATAAATTGTTTGTTTAATTCCGTCGCACTTCTTTTCTACTCGAGGGAAATTCACGTCATTTTGAACCTCGGTCAAGTGAAACTGGTTCACCATCCTCCATTCATACACTCCACGTCATCGTGAGGACTTCGAGCCTAGACAGGTTTAACGTGCATTAGCCCCTCTACACGAGCGGCTTAAGGATTCGAACCCATGCTGAACTCTTCAAGATTGGCCGACATTATACAGACTAAATCTTCTACTGATTAACGTAAGATGAAAATGTTTTATACAGTCGGACCTCTATATAACGAAGTCGCTAAATCCCGAAAAAAAGTTTGTTACATGGGAAAAATCGTCATATAAAGGTTCACCTTTGAGTATACTTTATATATAAACCACATAAAACAAATTTTAAATTCATAAACACTATATATTAAAAAAAGTAATTATTTACACCATTTTTTAAAATTAATATATGGTTATTTTATATATCTTACCCATAAAAAAAAAATTTTAAAAATTCCAAGGAAAACAAGAAAAAAAAGAATGCTGAAGAATACATTGTAATTTCAATACTAAGAAAATAATTTTATATTAAAATTAATGAGAATTTTGAGCACATTTTCAAATTTAAAGCATGCAAGTAATATTAACCATGCATTATTTTACAACTAAAACACGGGAACACGAAACAATTCCACTGAGGGTGAAAGAGGATATCGAAGATGTTTCTGTGAACTAGGCAATGGGGGGGTTTAAAGGTTGCACTTCTTTGAAACTCCCGAGCTCATTGCTTTTGGCAAGTTAGGATCTAATAAAACCAGTTCAAGATTTATGACCTCCATAAAATTTTTAAAAGAGAATAACTTGAAATGTTCAGACATACTTTAAAAAAAAACAAAAATGAATAAAAAAAAAATTCATTTATAAAAAAGCACTTCGCTATAGAAAGGTTATTTTACGAAGAAAATCGTGAAATGTTCAAGGTTCCAGGAAAAAGTTCGCTCTATAGAAAAATTCGCAATATAGAGGTTCGTTATACAGAGGTTCGACTGTATTTTGTATATTCATGGCTTATTACTACGCCACTGGGTGGACCGTAACACTTTTAAAAAATTAGAAGTAGCCCTTCTCATGGAAAACTTTGCCCGCCCCTGCTCAAAAGCAAGCAAGGGCTATTGTCGATGGACCTTGTAATTATGAACTTCGGTCAAACGAGGAGGATGATACCTGTAATCTGGCACCCTTTCTCTTAACATCCACACCACACAACCCGGAGACTCAACAGATGTAACGTGCATCAGCCAGTGTACACGTTAAGAACGACACAGATGGTCTTCAGTGGCAGAAGGTTTTGAACCCGGGTTCGCAACCGTGACCACTCGGCTACTACGGTTACATAAATTCGTTTGAATAAAACTACGGAGATTCACATAATTAATTGTGCACAGTTTGTTTTGTTCTTTAATTCATTTGGATAGTTATCCCCTCCCTTTTTAATGTTTTAATGTATTTTAAGAAAGACGTAATATAAAATATAATTGAAAATTAATTTTAGAAAAGAGAGAGATAATTAAGAATTCTGTTTTTGATGTGTGACATCTTTCCACTCGGTTGCTGGATATTTGTTGAGAGTGATTTTGTGAAAAAGGACGAATGTGTGTAACAGGATGTGACGTAAGCGCGCGCTACTTGATTTGACCAATGAGAGTACGTGGCTGCGTGGTTTCGCTACCCTCGCATGGGGTCCAATTCTAGAAGACATCAAGCACTCGAGCGCTTGACTCTAAATCCGTTAGTCATGATATTGAGGGACATAAGTGCGGCAGAATGCTTATTCGAAAATGGACAAACAGTGATTTCAGTGGTCGTATACATTTCTTCGAATCAAACGGTTAAAAAAAAATTAAAGATTTCCTGCATTTTGTACTGTTACCATATAACGAAGGTGGCTCTGCTCTTTTAAAAAAATTATCACTCGCTTCCCCTGATTTTGAGTGGTGATTTAAATTTTAACTTCAGTTTGCCAAAAGCTGAGCCGCTCATAGCTTTTATGAATGATGAACTCAAGCTCGAAATGAACACAAATTAGAATGTTTCGACTGCTAACAGTGGTACTGTTATTGACGTTGTTTTTCAACGGTTTTCAAATACTTTGAAATTGACCTCAGGTAAAATGCTGTCAATTAGACAGTTCATTAAAAAGATTTCAACAAACTTCTTTCAAAACATTGATAATTCTAGTAATCTCTCGATCTTGGATATTGAAAAATATATCTCTGGTCCAAATTTCAACACCCCTAGAAATATTCTTTCAGACCTCCTCTTCATGTAATTATTTTTCTCCTCTCAAATCTCGCTTCCTCCATGTTAAATGCTTATTTCACCTCCACAAAATTCCCCGTGGTCTAGTGGTCAGAGTCACTCGCTCCCTATGCTTTGCATCGGGTACGATCCCCAGATTCTTCCATTTTTCAATTTTTACTCTTTAATTTTCCTAGGATAATTATTCAGACTGATCTCTTTTTTTTAAAAAATGTTCCTCTACTATTTTTATTCTTGATAGTATATTTTTAATAGCTTTTTAAAAAGCTGTTTTCTGTTTTATTTTCAACTACTTTTTCATGATCCTAGCTGCATTCCCATTGGTCGGCTTAGTCCAATGGGAAGATCGAAATTTTAACTTTATTTTCGGTGCTTTGTGCCAACTCTCTCTCTCTCTTTGAAGCTTCTTTTCTCAATTTTAATGCGCATTTTAATATTTTAAATTTTTATTTTCCCCCAAAACCCCAGTATTTTTGTTTTATTTTTAAAGCATTTAAACTTAACAAAGGGGCAAAAGTCAATCATGCACATTCACTCAAATACCTACTGATATGAGGTTGTAGCTCGAAAGAGCTGGGTACTCAAGTCATCCACCTAACGATGAAATACTTTGAAATCACAAGTATATTTGTCATATTTTAGTTATCATAAGTCTATTGTCTCCGCTCTTCCCCAAATTGAACAAGAACAATTATTTTCGATAAATTATTGCACATTACTCCTTTTGTTAATTAAATACAATTTTCATTAAAGATATAATTATTCGATAGAAAAATATTTCCAATCATACCCGATTTTCATATTTTTTTTCAGGAAAAAAGTTAATATTGCGTATTTACCACAATAACATGTCAGATGTTACACATCATATGCGACTACTTTAAGACTCGTTTCTTTTTTTCCCCCTTGATTTTCCGTTAGTCAGTAGCATAAACAGGAATTTTTCAGGGGTGGGGGTCCAGGGTGTTAAGTCCACCATTCTTGTATTATACTCCTTTTGATTTTATGATAATTATAAAAACAATTATTGAATAAATAATTAGCATTAATTAATAAATCATTAATAACAAATATTTAATTAAATTTTATGTTCCTTTTACTTACAATTAGAATCAATCGGAAAAAAAATCAAGGGCTTTAGGGGGGGTCCATACCCCTAGGACTCCCCCCTTGTGTGCGCCACTGCCGTCAATATATTAACACACACTATGTTTTCTCTCTCTTCTCCCGTATAACTCTTTTGAATGCCTCTAGAATTAAGTTTTCATATATTTTTGTGTTCTCTAACATTTTATCGAAAATTCTTTTTCGTATAGATCCACTTATCCATCAGCATTGCACGGCCATTCTTTCAAAGTGCATTTCGAACTATGTTCAGCTGTCACATTGTCTTTCTTCAATCCCTTCGATAAGATAAAGAACTAAAATCGGTGGAAGACAAAGATGAATGCAGAAACGGAATTGTTAAAGAACGCTTAAAGTGTCCATTTTTATGACACGAAGGGAAATGGTGCGTCTTTATTAATTTCTAGTAAAATATTACAGAAAAAAAAATCGCATTTAGGGAGAAAAAAAAGTTTTTACGCTCTCAAAACGTGATTTCTAAAAATCTGTTTGAAATTTTGGCATAAAGCTAGCAAAATGCATTCGTTGAAAGTAAGTCTTATTTCAATATCAAAGGAGACTTTTTTAATTTTACTGCTTTGTATCGAATGGTTTGATAATACAAACTAAAACATGATGAAAAAGTAAGCTTTGAGAAAAAATATGCATATAATATCTTCGTATAATACTTTAATACCTTTTGCATTTGCCTTACTTTTTGGTTTTTTTTATTCATTATTTCGCAAACCCCCCTTCCCCGAATATTTCCGCCTCACCTTTTTATGTACAAACAGAATATTCCTTCTCCCTGAGTCTGTAACAAACAAAAATCTTATTTTGCCAAAGATTTTCTCGTCCAAAATCTTTCACTCTATTTTTTAACTGGATGATTTATATTTAAAAAAAAAGGAAAAAAAACCGTTTAGCCACACAAAAAGTTTTTAAAACGCTTTTTAATGACAATTTTGAAATGGAATAAACTTAAAAATAAACTGTATCTTTAGGTTAAACGATTAAAAAAAAGTTTTGAAAAAATATATTTAAAGATAAGAGAGAGACACACACGAAGGTGAATATATATTTAATGGTGAATGGGTAATATATTCCGTGCTTACCGAGAGGCCTCTTGATTTATCATCCCTTTCACCCTTCTTCTTCTTTTTATTATTATTATTATTATTTCTTTCTGTGCAATTTATATATATATCTATCTCTTTTCTTTTTCAAGATTAAAATAGATACTTTTTATATTCCTCTCGACAAGAACGTCAGTATGTTAGAACGATGGAGAAAAAATGAGAAAATTTGACAGGCATTGAGAAGGAGGGGAGATATTTTACAAAGGAACACATATTCAATAAAATTCTTTTACCTCCCAGGCCCCGAAAAAAATTTGTATATATATATATGTACTCTCTTCTTACTTCCTAGAAAAGCAGACAATTTTTCAGAGGGGAGGGGAGAAGCCAAGAAAAGATGAAGAATAGTTTCAAAAACTACCCTCCTTTTTCACCAGTCATCCTTCTTTTACTTTACAGCTGCCCCCCTTCGAATACAGATCAAAATATTCACTTTTGACGGGGTGTCGAAGGCTCGTAAGGATCTGGGTCATCATACGTTCGAAACTGGCGCCGGCGTCTTGTTCTCCCCCCTCGTACGCTGGGAGGGTTGGCGCACGCGCATTGGCAGGGGTTGTCGCGCGCCGCCGCGTGCTCTCTTCAGTGTAGCAGGAAGCGCGCGAACAGAGAAGCGGTGCTTCTTGGCGTCTTCGGATTCAGAGGCAGCAGAAGTCCCCCCTTGGCGTGTTAGGTGCCGCATGGCTCTCGTCTGAGACATCGGCCGCTTGCTGGTGAGTTCTTTTCATTGTCTTCTCGGCTTTTCTTACTATCTTTTATTGCAGCATCTATTCTGTGTCTGTTTACAATGTCTCGCACGGGGAGACTAGCTTTTCTTTTTTTATAAAAGAACCGAAATGATTGTGCCACCATTCTTTTTTAATTTATTGCTTTATTCTAACTTTTAATAAATATCCATTTGTATTGTCAAATTATTTTTTATTTTATTCTTTACCATTTTGACACATTGTTGTAATATTTCCTTAACTTTGTGTTTTCCTTCACCGTCTGGGCTTTGTATCTAAACCTTTTATCAAAAGTCCTGTAATTTAAAGAGGGAGGGGGGATGGGAAAATATTCTTTATCTTTTTAAAAGCAAGCCTTCAGAAATAAATACCTTGACAAATTAAAATTTTGGCACTAGATATGAACCTAACTATTTTGTTTGTATTTTCGTGTTTCTTCTTATATTAGCTTGAATTTTAACTAATAAAAGAAAGAATTCTGACAATATATTTGTTTTAACTTGAGATTCATTTTAAAAGTTTCATCCAATTTTACCGAGCTAACATAAATATTGTTCATATAATCATCTGTTTGCTACTATTAATCTCGTTCTGAAAAGAACCAAAATTTGAGAAATTCGACATTTATTGCAATCTATCCGATATCCTACCCTTTTAAAATTGGCATCATTGCTTGAAATCAAAACAATCATTGACGGCTTATAGACAGGAAGTGTTCCTCGGCACTCCTTATGCTAATTGGACAATTATTATCATCACACTCATTCTCTGCTTTTCTCATACGTAGTTAAGCTTTGGAAGCGAGATGACGTAACGCGTTATTTCCTAAATGTTGAAATCAGTTGCCTTTTTCATCTGCTATTATTATATAGGTATGATATTTCAATTGATTCCAAATTAATATTCCATGTAGTATTTATTTTTATAACTGTAAATAAAAATAATGAAAGATTAATAGTAAAAAAGGATTAATAATGGTTAAAAATAAAGATTAATATTGTTGATCTTTTTCATTCGTTACCTTTTTTTTAGTAAATGGTATTTATTTTGCTCTTTTTAGCACATGTTCTGGGCACAAACTTTTAATTTTCTTTTGAATTGGTGATTGATTCCTGATTAGATAAGAAATCTAATTTTATCAGCGAGAGAGTTTGGGTCATTTCGTGTTTCAATTGCATTTTGAATGCAGTTTTTTCCTTTCTCTCTTTTTTCTTGTGCATTAATTAATTTTAACATTTCAGTGGGATATATTTCTTATATTAACATAGATATCTTTTATAAAAAAGGACTCAGTGAGGGTTATTTAAATTCTTTTTTCTTATTAAATAAACAATTTTCTTTATATATATATATAAATATATATATATTTAAAAAATAATTTTTGAGCTTAAACATTTTGGTAAAAAAGATTAACCCTATAACTTTAATTAATAATCTGTCTTAAAATCATTATCACGAAAAGTAATCTATTTTGTAAGAGAGAAAGTTTATCTAAATCTTCCTCTTTCTTTTAAACTAGAGTTTTAATTTGAGTTAAACATGTTTATATTTGAACTAAACATTTATTATCCATGATACAGTGCTATCCAATTGCTTATTGAAATAAGAATGCTTATTGAAAAAGATTTCAATGATATAAAACGTAGATTCGAAATCAGTTGACTTCCCCTATGTATGTTTAAGAGTAAGTTTAAAGTTTCTCTCCTACAAGATTGAACTGCGGAAGGAATTTTGTTTTGAGATTTGTATCACGAATTTCTCCTCAAGACACGGAATCCTCTTGGAACTCCGGGAAATGTCCGGGAACACTTTCCCAGGAAGCAAGACGCCTTCGAACCGAAGGGTTAGGATTCGTCGTCGTTTCGAAGGAAGGATATTACAACGGAACATCTAAGAACCCTCGATATTGTTTTTGGGCGATGTGGAACAACACGAGGAAGTGCGTCAATTATGTTTTCGGAATCCCTCAAAACATTTCTGTGTTTATTTCCTTAAGAACAGCATTTGTTTGGGAAGTGGCTTAGGAATAAGAAATGTTGGGACACAATATGAAACCAGGAAGGAAAGTTGCATCACGTCGACCTGTTACAGAATCTATTTCTGTGTTTATTACGAATTTTGACGAGGATTGAGTAATAATACATTACAGAATTATCTTTTGAAGTGTTTCAGAATGTTTTCGTAAAAGAGACGGTATTCAAAACCACGCAGAAAAATTTGGAAACAAAATTCCAAGCATTAAAAATGTTGTTTTATAATGACAAAAAATTTAGCAATAAAATGATAGGCTCAAACTATACAGATATCTACAAATATAGCTAAGATCAACTGCTTAATGTTAAAGGAACTCGAATATTCGGAATACTTTTTCAAATTTAAAAAATACCCTCATATGATATTTTATTTTAAATTCACTCATCCAGTGGATGCTATTACTCACTGTACTTCTCATTTTCTTGTGAAATATAATCAATTTTTTTTTTCTTTCAATATTTCCATAATTCCTATAACATAGTCTGATGGCAAATACTTCTTAAACTTCCTGCGTTAAAAGCAAATTTTTAGCACAATGATTACATTTGTTTTAAATTATTTTGAACCCAGTATGTCAGATTATTATTCGTGTCCAAAGCACTTATATAAATATCGAGACATTTCTTTGTCTAGGAGAAATGTATCGTCTTTAGTTCTCGTTGTTGGATTTATTTAAATTTAATAATCTGGAGTTGTTATTATTATCCAAAGCCTCATCCTCCCGGGCATTTGTCTATTGTTATTTCTGAAATAGTGCAACATTTATGGTATATAAAAGCCAGTAGCGCACACAGGAATTTTTCAAGGGGGGTGTCTAGGGTCGCAAGTCCACCCTTCTTGTATCATGCTCCTTTTGATTTTGTCGATTTTCGGAAACAAAAACAGTAAAAACTAATTATTGAATCAATAATTAGTATTAAAATTAATAAAATTAATCATTAAAAACAAATACTTAGTTAAATTTTACATATTACATACTTAGGGTAAGTGTCGGAAAAAATCAAGGGCTTTTGGGGGTCGGATCCTAGGACACCTTGTCGATGCGCCACTGATAAAAGCAACTACTGGCACGCTACTCCTTGTCTCAACAAAAGGTTTTTCGCCTAATATATCTGTTCCTTTTTAAATGACTCTCACGATAGACCTCAAAGGGGTTCTGGTTAATGTTATAGACGCAAGGTCGGCGACGAATTGATTACTGATGTTTCTAAAAGGTGTTTTGGAGGAACAGTGAGTTCGTTTTTCAACAAATGAGCAGTTTTTGGAGGAGCATTTACTTCTGGAAAGAATGTGCTGACACCACGGGCTTCTGAGAACGACTGGAAAGCGGACACCGTATCTCGTCTGAATGAGACTTTCGTCAGCAGAAGCGAGGAATGTGCTGATTTCCTTGTTTACTGCGGCGTTCTTTCGGCAAACGATGAGCTCATGGCGGAGCTCTTATTTCAGTCTTCGGACAATGAGGTGTCACGGATTGCACCGCTCGTGGTAACTCGATGTCCAAGATGCGTCCGAACAAACAGGAAAATGATGCTCATCATTTCTTCTCCCAATAACGCTGCAATGTTTTAGGTCCCTCCTGAGTGTTGAAATTTATTGAGCTCAAACTCGGGAAAATCACTCAAAACTGCGCAATGGTGTAAAAATCCAATTTGTTTTTCTTTTGAAATGTCGAGTTTTTAAATGGGACCCCATTTGAAAAGATAGATGAAACCCAGAGGTCTAGAAAACCAGTTGATTTTCCAAAAACCAAGTACTCTAACAAATAAATTCGAATCATGCTTACATTCCTGTTAATATCTCCTCCATCGTTGAAAGGGCGTAGAAGTACAAAGAGATACATTCTAAAATGGTTTACTTTTGAATTATTTGTGAAAAAAGTATAAGCAATGAATTTCACATATTTTAAAAAAGTATTTCATTGAACACTTGCATGCAGAAGCTTTTGAAAAAATGAAAAAATATTTTAAAGAATAATAACTTATTAATTAATAATGTGCCAAAATGATTGCACCATCTTAACACATATAAATAAAATTAACGCTTTTAAATAAAATGCTAGCAAAGCTGACATTCCATTGACAAAAAATTAACAGTAAAAAAAATGAATCTCCACGTAGCGGAAAAAAAAATCGTCCCTCTTGACTGGTTTTACTCACCAGCTTTCCCTTGATGTTCCTTTGCACATCTGCTTTTTTTCGCTCGTCTGAAGTCCTAGGAAAGGCCCTGCTCAAATTAAGGGACCTATTTGTATGTGTTAATTAATTCGTTTTAGTGAGTATCCGAAGTACTTGAAAAAGTTTTGCGTGATGAAATTTTTACCTTTAGGCTCCATTTCTTTGGTATGTGTGTGTGGGATTAATATTTAGTACTTGTAAAAAGGTCTTTCTGTTCCAAATGTATATTATTTTATCATATTTATTTTACCCAATTTTCGATCCATTTATTCAACTTGCTCTGTGTATTGACACATTTTAACCTTCGATGAATCCTATTCAAAATAATTAACGAGCACAGATTTGTAAGTTTTCTTAGAAAAAATTTGGATGTAACCTTTTACCTAATTTTTTTTTTTTTTTAACATTTTCTCTCCCCCTCCTCTAATGAAAAGCGAATTTTATGTATTAAGTTTTCTCTTGCGATATTTCAACTTGAAATGATTAAGGCAAGAAAGAAAGAACTCACATGCACGTTAATGAAGCACGAGTTGCTATTAAATGGAAAAAAATTTTCATTCATGTTCACTACAATTGTTCGTCACACAACTAGTTTTGTTAGATTCTTTCATGTGATTTGCCTTCTTCCTGATATAATTAAAAAGCTAAGAATACCTTTAATTATTTATTTATTTTTGACCATTTAAGTATCGTGGAATTTTATTTAGGTTAATTTAAATTTATATCGGGCGTTTCTTAAAAAAAATTGGGTACTTATAAAGTAAGCCAGCACATGGGAGCAAGAACTCAAATACCCGCTTTAAACTGTTACTAAAAGTATATTAATGAAATGACTTCGATATCTTGCACTTAATGGAAAATGCTCGTATATTGTGTACAAAACTTGCGATCTCAAATTTTTCAGCTTGAAAACTCTCTTCATTTGAAGTAATAATCACATCGTAATTTCATTTTGATTGACACCACCTTAAAACTTGCCTATCTCCCAAATTTTTTTCTTTTTATTTCTCTTTATCTTAAGTAGAATGAATGCATTGACTCGAAATCGAGCGATAAAAGAAACAAGCGTCTTTCTTTTTATTTTTTTTTTATCTGATAGTTGAAACAGACATTTCGTCCAAGTTCTGCAATTTCTTCAATAATAAAACAAGAGTATAGGATGAATTTTTTAAAATGAAATTTCTTTTCACGCTATCGTTATTAAATTTAATAAACTAAAACCAGTAGACACCTAAAAATTCAAAGTATTTACTTTTTGTATTATGGAAAAATACTTCTCTTGCTCTAAAACTTTTTTTAAATAAATATAAGTTCCCCGTGTCTGCTTTGAATACCGAAGTGTGCGTAATAATATTTACGTGCGTGCATACTATTCAGAATAGTAAATTAATCTTTAAAAAATTTGTTTTGCTTTTTCTCTCTCTCTCTCTCTCTCGTTAACGGAATATGGATATAGGTGCGGAAACACTTTTAAAAATCGCGATTTGTGTTTTTGTTTGAAGTTCACGGTCTATTGATACCCTATTTATTATATTTCTTTTGTTAAGCTTTCCGTTATACAATATAAAACATTCTCTATTTATCAACAGTTGGTCTTGTTTATCTATATATTGGGAGAGAATTTATTTTTTATCTCGCTCTTTATGTAGAAAGTGCATCTTGCCTTCAAACTGTGCACGTTCTCATTTTTCTCTGAAAGCAAATTGTTTTTTAGCCTTTTTCTGACACTTCACAAAACTCGTCGAAAGAAATCAACTCCCTATGATTTAAAACCGCCAAAATATATTATTTATATTTAAAAATTTTTTTAACCCTTTGGAGTAATAGTGCAATAATTTTTTATATATATACTATATAGATCTAAATATGTGATTCTCTATATTTTTTTTCCATTTAAGGTAAGTTTTTCAAAAAAGAATTTTAAGTTTGTGTGAGGTTAAAAAATATTCAACATCAGATTTAATCACTAAGTACAGTTATAACGTTAAAATTAAAATTTATTATGGAGAGACATAAAGTGTGAAAAACTTTTGAATTTTAGTAACAAAAAAAATTTAATTGGCTGCATCCAAGAGCAACGAATATTCTGAGTTATGAATGATATCGCGTGAAAATAATATTTGTACCAGTATGAAAATAAAAAAAAAGTTACTGTTACTTCAGTCCTTTAACTTGTACTTAAAGTCGTAACATATGTTTGTGTGTTTGATTATTAGTATTAGATGCTGAAGATAATTTTTTTCCCCTGTGTGTGAATAACTTAATGCCCCCCTTCCCTCTCATTTAGCTGATCAGGTTATGTTCCGTAAGAACGAAAAACGTTTCGTCTGTTCTATATAATATTGAAGTGTCGGATGGGAACAAATAATAATCTTGAGTCTCAGCTTGTAAAGCATTCCATAAAGCTCATTTTTTTCAATTCCTGCTCTCTCTCTCTCTCTATTATATAGTTAACACTCTCTCTCTCTATATATATATCTTGTTCAAATTTTCAATCGTTAACAAAATACTTTTTATTCATTCACTCAAATTCAAATTCATCTTTTAAACTTGTAGTGGATGACACTTGAAGAGTTTTTTCAAATATTAGTTCATTAATTCTATTAAATTAATGAATAAATAGTAACTCAAACAAAAATAATAGTCCAACACCATATATAAAGAGGAAAATGGAAAATTGCTTTTTGTTTTGCCACTTAATATTGGGATTCTGCCATGTGGATATACATATTTATAATAATTATAATTATTTAATAAAAATAAACTAAAATAAATTTTTCTTTGTTGACCTAAGTAGGAATTGACTTAATTTTTTTTTATTTATATATTATAATTGTTTGTTACCGTCTGTTTTCAACCTACACTCATCACACTTTCTACGTGCAATTCCCAGACGTGCTTTTCTACATGTCTAGGTAGATTTAATACTTCGTGTGGTGTGATTATTGACTGTGGTTGTAATCGATTTGCACTTTAGCACCTATCAGCAGATGCATTGGAGTGAATTAAATTCGACAACTGTGCAGGAATTGCAACCTAACACCATCCAAACTCATTCTGAATCGCAATATCTCACATCTACAAAAATTCTAATACATTGTTTTCAGTAATTTTTCTCGAACATTTAAAATTATTAAATTTATTCTGAAGGAATAAAATATATAGCAATTTTTTAGTGTTCTCTCGGTAAAGATTTTTTTATGATATAAATTTATAAAATTAAAAATCGTCCAAAAAGTAAGTATACGTTACTTCAATGCTGCAACAGTAATTATGCTTTAAAAACATTTTTTTACACAAATAAAAAATACGGTTCTTGTAAAAGGTCAAAATTTAGCTTTGAATACAAAGTGTCCGGTATTTGCAAGTATTTTTAACAGTTTTTTTCATGAAATAAAATTTATATCTTACTTGACAACCCCTGATAATTATGGTAATTGTGAAAGTGTATAGTATATTCTAAGGAAATAATTACTCCATTACATGAATACGATATCAGTGGGTTTCAGTGGCGCACAAGGAATTTTTCAAAGGGGGGAGGGGCGAGCCCAGGGTTGAAAATCCACCACTCTCATATTATACTTCAATATGTCGTCCAACATATGCTTTTGATTTTGTCGATTTTCGGGAATAAAAAACAGTAAAAAATTAATTATTGAATAAATAATTCGCATTAATTAATAAAATTAATTATTAATAACAAAAACTTATATACATAGGATTATAATCAAACGAGGAAAAAAATCAAGGACTGTGGGGGGAGGGGCCAGACCCGGGGACCCCCTCCTTGTGTGCGCCACTGGTGGGTTTGTGTATTATAAATATCAGTTTTGCCTTCTCATTTAAATTGTCGTTTTTATTTTTTTTAAAAATGTAATATGGTTTGGTTTCACGAAAGATCTGGAAGCTAAACATTTTTCAATTAGTAATTCTAGTTTTTTGAACTATAAAAAATCCTTAAAAGATTGACTCACGTGAAATCTCTTAGGTGTCAAGAAATTTCTTTAATTTTTCTATTGTTTATTCATTTTACATTGCTCGGTTCCAGTGGATTTTTAGCTTTTGTAATTCTGTGACTGATAAGCTTCCTTTTGTTTCTGCGATGTTTGACCTGATTTTTTCATAACTTAGCGTTTTATGTCAAGGCTCGGTGATTGGAAAACCCTTTATTTTTGATGGAAACCCCGAGACACATCCGAAGGGATTCAAGTGTTGCATTGGAGGAATAATTGAAGCGCGTGATTCCCGGGGTGGGCGTCTAAGACGCTGGTAAGACGCGTACAGGTAGAGGGTGCCTTATCAGGCGAGATAACGGTTCTTTGTTTCGGCGATCGCCCAGTCACGGTTCCGCCGCTGCTTCCGCCGGGGATTTCCGACCTGCGCCCCAGCCTGTGATTCATTCAAGACTCACTCCTTAATCTGTTACCGTTGCTTTCCACTAAGGTAACGGGGAAAAACATGTTTTGAAAATGAAGCACCCCCTTTCTTCAGAAGAATTAATCCTGTTTTTTTAGAGAGCAGATTCGAATGATTCCTTCAGATATTGTATCGTGTCCTTTTAAGCTGTGACCTCGAAATTGGGATGTATTTAATAGATGTGCAATGTTTTTTCTTAGCATACAAATGCAGTTTTTTTTTGCAAGCAGTTTATTTATTAAGCACAATGCGTGGATTAGGGAAGCGGAAAAAATGGATGAATTCGAAAGTCGTACCAGTCGTTTATTCGAATGGGCATGTTATTAAATCACACAGGTTTGCACGGATACATTTTTCTTATTTAAATAAGTAACGAGAGAGAGAGAGAGTGACGTTTTTTTATTTATCCAATCTCCGTGCTAGGCTTCTTGACCATTTGACGTCGAGCCTCCCAGTACCGACTGACGAAGTTCCATTGACTGAAAACAATCTTCAATAGATTCGCATTCTTATTTCCCTACAGAGTTGTGAAGAAACGCTAGATTTGCTTCTGTTTAGTACCATTCTATTTTTTCTCAAGTTTCTGTTTACTGAATGTTCCTAAATTTCAAGGACACATAATTGTGAGTAGTTTTCATACCCCTGTGGTCATGGTAACCTTGTGGTTAGGGTCGCGAACTCTGTGTTGGAGTGTCGCGGGTTCGAATCATGGTGCCACTGAAGACCCGCCGTCCAGGGGGTGCCGCAGCATGTGAAAGCTGCTGTGACTTTATGTCCTCCTGTTATCGTGGTGTAGTAGTTAGGAGAGTAGGGGTGCCAGCTCAGGTGTCGTCCTCGTCCCTTGACCTAGTACAAAATGACGAGGTCCGTCGCCAATAGCCATCGTCTTACCTCGTGCGAGTGAGAGTTCGCCTCCTCTAACTCTCACTGACTCTGGGATTCCCCTTTCTATTCACACAGAAGCCTTTCCTTTTTCCACCTGAATTTGGTGTAAAGGACTGCAATGGTTATAGAAACATATATCATAACACACACAGGATATAAGGTATACTGTTAGGATAGTAGCCTTTATCGCTGCATATCTCCCCCCAATTAATAACTTTAATAATAATAAGATGTAGTGTTTTCGTTTGGGGAGAGGGGCTCGAAATCGCTACCTTTATTCTGTGTTCTATAAGCATTTATTACTAAAGTATTGTGGAGAAATGCAAACAGTTTATTTCTTAGGTTCCATTATTTGAATCTAGATAGCTGTGCCACTGTGTTTTCATAAGAAAACTGAGGATTTTGTTTGAAGTTCCCCATATCGTGTTTTCCCTTCAAGTTTCTTGTGTACATTCCTCAATAAATTAGTTACGGCAGGGGGTTAAAATCAGATTATTCCGCCTTCTTTTCTATTTATTAATTAGACGGATTTTACCCTTCTATGTTATTCTTATCTTTAAAACATTTAGAACATGCGCATTGAGGATTTAAAAACCATTGAGTATTCTTTTAACAATACCCTTAAAAGTGTTTCTAAAGTTGAGAGGTATTACAGTAAATGAGGCTTTGCATTTCATTGCTAGAGTTCAATCGCAGATTTCAGAGATTCTTTTATTTTCTGTTACTTAGAGTTACCGAAACTCTGTGTGGTAACTTTGTTATCTCTTCTCGCGGTTTTTACTCTATTCAACTATATATTCTTATATCGTAAGATCACGGGAATAAATTTCGGATTTATTATTACGTGATGCGACCTCATTCAGCTTATAAATTGCATTTACGTATTCACTTTATTTGCAAAACTTTTAAATCTTAATGTTACAGAAACATATTTTTCCTGAATTCTTTATAAATATGTGTTACAAGATTCAGATTTTTATATATAATTTTTTTGTTTGAGTTCAGAACTATTTAGAATCATACTGTAAAAAACATTTACTATATCTTTAGGCGGTCTCGTTGAACATTTACATCAACAGTAATCTAGCTCAACAGTGATTTCAAATTTTCATTTTGTACAGCTTTTTTATTTATCATCTTGACTACCTCAAATATATAACTAAGAGCGAAGATAGAGAAACATTTTCAGACATCTATTCACAGCTGATAGAGAAGTCACATTATTCCACTCTTAATTAAACCACCAAAAAAAAGGAAGAGAATAAGAACTGCATTTGGGGTGCATCTCAAAAGTATTGAGTGTTTTGTGAAAGTCACACATTCTGATCAAATCTTTCAAATGCTGTAGTGTTCTTTGTGATGTTTGTGTGTATTATTTATGTGCTTGAGTTTTCTTTTCGAGAGTAAAATCACTCAAACCAAACTTGAAGACTTTAATTTTGTGCGATCTATTCAACCTTTAAATTTTTATAAGGTTAGAATGAAATAAGCGGCTTTTAAGACTGGTGAATGAAAAAAAGCTTTCGCATTGGAGCAGTTGCGCAAAATGTTTTCTCAGTTGTAGTGTTGAGGTGCTTGTTAGCATAAATCGGTCAGAAGGTCGTCGGGGAATGGGAGCGTCCTTCCTTGCGCCCCCATCCCTGCAGGCTAATGAGTCTTGGGCAACGAGCCCTCATCTCTGTGCATTAGGAAAACACCTCCTTAACCCTTTCCTTCACCCTCATGCCTGCCATCTGTCAAGAAAAAGGGTTGGGATTATCTATTCAATTATTGCAATGGTTAGAAAGATATCATGTTTGCAAACAATATATAAAACAAAAAAACGAACCTGAAAAAAAAAAGTTCTTTGGGAAATTAAGTATTACAATTGTTGATCGTGAAAATTGCAGCAAATACATTTATGTAAAGGTTCTCAGTATTTTCTGTTCGATTTGTTTAAGAATCTTTAGTTTAATTCGGTTTATAGGGAATTTTGTTGTTCTAAAGATCTTGTTCCGAGTGGCTATTTGATTTTATTTATTGGCGTCGCACATTAAAGCTACACTAGGGCTTTGGGTGACGGACTTCGTAAATTTAAGTCATGGTCATATGATGAGGACGACACCCCATCCACTCGAAGACTTTGAACCTCGACAGATTGAACGTACATCGAATGGTCTACGTGGCGGCTCTTTAATGGCATCAGGATTGAAATCCGCGACCAGTCGGCTGTTGCTGCTATTTGAGAGGGCTAAGAGACCCTTTTCTATTGTTTGACAAATGGGAGTAAAGGCAAAATATCAGTAGGGCCGAATTCTTATCTAGAGGACGGGGTTGATCGTCATTTATATATGTTATGTTGTACATTGTTTTCTTCAGAATACCAATCTTTCTATAATTAATTAACTTCTTAAGCTTAAGAAGTTTCCCATGCTTTGAAAGATAATTATTTTATTTTCGGGATAAAGAAAGAGTTCAGGACTCGCAAAGATGTATGACGAATTTATCTGTCGAGTAGAAATTTTTTACTGGAATATTTGCTTACACTTCTATTTTCGTGATATTTCGGCAGATTCTTTATATGTATGTATTGCCATTTCTTAAGTATATTGTTAACGAGTGTTAGCCCAACTAAAGGAAATGCGTAAACGTCTATGTATAAAGTTTTCGATGCATATCTTACAAATTCACATTTAGGGACATTGGGGAAGACAGGCGACGGCTTTTTATAAGTTATACGCATAGTATTTGAATAGTTTCAGTAGAGGGTCCCCCCTTTTTCTTTTAGTATAAAGTGAAAAAAAAAGGTTTATAGTAATTTGTGTGTATGTCTCAGTCGGTAGATTTTCCCAATGTTTTGCTTCATTCAATTATAAACTATTTCCCCCTTGTAAAAATTCTCCCAAATGTCGAAGTAGATTTAAAAATAGTTTTATGAATTGTTCAAAGATAGGAATTACTTTTAAAAGACAAATATTCTTGTTGATTTTTGAGTGTGAGAAACTTGGGATATTTTAAATTTCTTTCGTTTGGGCAGCTTTTTAATTGGACTCTTTTTTGTGTTGTAATCTAATTTTTTTCACCTGAATATATGTAATGAAATTTCTTGTGGATTCTGTGTCTGGTGTAATATTTGTAAAATAGATTCTGCGATTGAATATGTATAGTTAGATAACTCGCGTTAAATAGGAATGTAATGCGAACAAAATTTCAAATTTTTTTGATGGCAGTTTCTGATCCGAGTCGCAATCTCGAGACATAATCCAGGAGCGACCGTTCAACAAGTCACTGCGAGTGACCGGAACGGGGCCGAAGTGACCATCACTCACCCTCACCTGCCAGCGGTCGTCACGACAACACCATTCCAAACTTCTCCTGAGACCTCATTGGAGGAATCTGCCTCATGACGTCACCCATTCCTGAAGATGAAAATGGGGGAAACAACAAGTAAATGTGGGAATTTCTTTTGTGTGTGTCGCCAATTCCGGAAGTACATCATGTTGTTGAACGTACAGGGTTTCCTCCTCCTGCCTAACAAATTGCAAACGAAATGTTTTTTGGTGGAAAAAGAAGTCATAAACCCTTCTAGCGTTTGATCTGCTTTTACATAGCGAAAAAGTCTCTCATGTATCTGGGAAATCGAGGGAATAGATTGAAAATATAAATGCACAAATACGTTTACTTGTTTTCGATGCGTAGAGTTCTCATTTCAAAGAAATTAATAAGTTTCTCTGTGCAGGAGCGCACAAAGGGGGTGTTCTAGAGTTCTGGACACCCCCCATAGCCCTTGATTTTACTTTCGATTGGTTATAATCCTATGTATATATTAAGTAAAATTTAATTATATATTTGTCATTAATATAATTCATTTTATTAATTAATGCTAATTATTTATTTAATATTTAAATTTCTATTGTTTTTGTTCCCGAAAATCGACAAAATCAAAATTTGTTGGGCAGCGTATTGGAGCATGATACCAAAATGGTGGACTTTCGACCCTGGACCCTCTTACTTTCAAACATTTTTGTGTGAGCTCCTGTGTGAATTTACCAAAATTGAAATTTAAAATGACCTCATCGTTCATTTCTTCACTGTAATTTTAAAGAACATCAGTGTTTGTAAAACCATAATCTAATAATTTTAGAAGAAAAAAGTGCATAAAGTCAATTCAAGCAAAGCGAGAGGTACTGTGGAAGGACCTCTCTATAAAGTCAAAACTGGGATAGAGCTTGAGACATATGAATTGAAACTCGATTCAGTTTTATAGTTTCATTAGCTTCATGGTTTGTATTAGCTTGAAAGTAAACTTAATATCAGTTGTTTTAATTGAGTTCACACAATATATTTTTTCAATTTACTAAATTTTCATTACAACTTCCGGATTGAATTTAGTTTATTTTTTGCTACTTTATAAGTTTTTCTTCTTTTGTGCTCAGAATTTATTTGCTTGAGAAATATTTTACTTTTGCTTATTTGGTCTCGTCAGTCATTGAGAAATCTTTGTATTGCATGAATATGTCGATTTGTTGTGAAATGGCACATAGAATTTAAGTTTTAAAACTCATTTATTTTTATTAAAGCTTCAACCAGGGAAAAAATATCAATTTTTATTTAAATTATGCTTTAACAAAAAATGCGTCTTTATTGCTCTTGTTAAGAAGGAGGGGAGGGGAGGGATCAGCCAAGTGCTAAATTTTTAAATGTGTGTCAAGAAATTGTTGAAGGCCAAACTGACACCACGAAGAGATCAATTTGAAATAAAAATGTATTCGGAATATTTTTCTGCAATCTGTAAGTAAATGCATTTGCAAGTGTTATGTAAGTAAGCAATGCATTTTTTGATAGTCAATTAAATATTTTAACTCATAGAAAATATTAATTTTTTAAAAAAAAGTTGATATTGTTGCTGCTAAGAGAAATATGAAACATGACATGGATATGAAACAATTCCATATCCATATAGTTATGGAAAGAAAATACATCAACTTAAAAAAATATGCTTTGGTAGGGGAAAAAAATTATTTTCGATAATTTTGTTTTTCAGAGATTTTGCCTGCTGCTCTTTTTCTTTCTAAAGAGACAGAAAATAACTCTCCCCCTCCATAATGAACTATTTTGCTTTGTAATGAACGTATAACTTTTGTCTCAATTATCTGTGGATTATCTGAAGACACAGCTCTTTTAAAAGTATTTTCCTGTTGGAAAGTTATTTAATGTATTCATTAATTTAATTAGTATGTTAATTTAAATGACTGAATTTTTAAATACCATTTATAAATTATAATTAGTATTTCAATCGTTAGGTATAGGTTTGGATGATGCATAACTAATGCAGTTTAAGAGGTTAAATTAAAAATTATTGATGCGAATTATGATGTTAATCCGCGATCATTTACACAGTGAGACTCAATCAAAGTCTGAAAAGCTTGAAACATTAAATTTTTTAACATCCAAACAGTGTTAAATTCCCAAACCTAAACAAATGAATCCAATCATGCTAATATCTTAAG
Organism: Trichonephila inaurata madagascariensis; assembly: GCA_019973955.1. Taxonomy (NCBI): domain Eukaryota; kingdom Metazoa; phylum Arthropoda; class Arachnida; order Araneae; family Nephilidae; genus Trichonephila; species Trichonephila inaurata. The sequence goes on from BMAV01018396.1 coordinate 176,270, forward strand.
AAACATTCATAATAATAATCCCTTATTCTCTTGAATAAACAATCGCATGCATTTATATATTAAGAGAAGAACTGATGCCATAGAAGAAAAGAACTTTATCTAAATTAGATGCTGTACGTTCGATAGTGGTAGCATCACGATGTGGAAATTCCGGGTGAGAAAGAAAATTAAGGTAAAAGCAGATTGAAGGTTTATTTCCAATAACTATTTTAAGTAGAAATAATATCTTTTATCTATGGAGTATGTAAACACATGCATTTAAAGAAGAGAGGGAGGGGGTTTCTCGAAAATTACTTTTTTCAATTTATTATTCTTTTTGGTGGCTGCAAGATCAGGCAGAGAGGGAAAAAAATGGTTGTATTTACTCAACCCTTAGTAGGTATTACGGCCTTTTAAGGGGTCTATAGGAGCCCATATTAAATTGCGTACCTTTTTCTCAGAAACTACAGACTTCTCATGGATAAAAGCTCTACAGTAGCTATTAGTGTACTGTTATATATGTACTATTCATAACACTTTAACGAAGGGTTTTGTTTTTTCGTTCAAAATTAAATTAATTATGAATTTTTTAAAAATTGACTCATTTTTTTCCCTAAAATTTAGTTTAAAAAGGTCATATCTAAAAACTGTTTGCTAGATATATCTAATTCCCTCCATTAAAATGTGTAAACATGTCAAAAGTCTGATCACTGAAAAATTGAGGATTATATGATAAGTAGCTTTTGAGAAAAAGGTACATAAAGTGAAATATATTATATTTTGAGGCTTTAAAGTGAAGTTTGTAATTTTTTCAGCATTTACCACTTTCTCTAATACCTTCCAGAAGCATTTTTTTTTACTCTCTTCTCGTACAAAAGACTCTTCTTATTTTATTTTTTTCATTATTTTTAACGATTTCGCCTTTTTTTGGGATCTCAAGATGCTTTCGTTGGGCTGCACGAATCCTACGTGTATCTAGTTTTTTGAAGCATGACACACATTTATAACTTGGTTCAATATCACAATGTTTTAAGATCATCCATTTTGCAACATGACTCCTATTGGACTGTGCAATAGCCATATTTACCCCTAATTTTAGAGTTTTAATTGCACAAATGTAGATCTTGGAATCACTGACCACAGGGTGTTATTAACTAACTCATTTGGGTTCTGGGTCTTTCCATGTAACCCTTTTCTTAATAATATTGGATCATCTGATTTCTAAAAATTGGCTTCATTTAATTCATTACAGTATATAGCACGTGTGTATGTGTTTATGATCATGGTGACTTTCGTTACATTCAGCTTCTATCTTTTGAAACTTGCACCAGGCATTTATACCCGCGGGACACAGTCCATGTGGATGGCTCTCGTTTGAAGACAGAAGATGAAAATAAACAGCCCAAACAGAAGTTTTCATGTTGTGTAGATCAATGATATTTCTAATACCCATAAAATTATAATACCTTTTAATTTTTTCTATTAAAATGTCGGTTCAGTCGGTTACGACAGCTTATGCATTTTCCATCACTTAACTTTTTTCTCCCTGATTCGCTTTTTAAGATCTAAAAGACGTGTACCCATACACTTTTGGGGGGATAAGCCCAATACACTCTAATTTTTCCACTTGAACATCCTATGGATTGGCGCTCATCAGAAACCTATGCAAGGAGAAACACAGATGCTCTTAGCAGAGCTCATTAGATGCGCGTCAAGGAATAACTTCATTTAAAAAAATAAATAAAAGTACTTCTAATTATCATATTTCCTCATATCATATATCATTTTAAACAGAAATATTTCAACTCTTAGAAAATATAAAAAAGTGAAAATCGACAATTTTTTGAAAATTCAAGTTTTAAAACGAAGTCTAATGGTCATTTTCGAATTAGCATTTGTCTGAAAGGTCAAATTAAATAGCTTCGATAATACCCGCATTAATTAAAAAGTTTAATTATTTTATCATATATGATCATAGTATCTTTTAGATTTGATCATGGCACAATGTCGTACTCAAACTGCTTCTATGGGAAGAGCTTACATTTTTAAAAATACCAGCTAAAACTTAAAACTTTCTTGATATATGGGAGGGTTTGAACTCCCTTACTGCACCCTTTCTGTGGTAACATAGAGATCGAAATAAAGGGGTCTACTTGACTGAAAATTGTTTTATATTTAACCTTTTCAGTGATAACTTTTATTTCTGAGTGATTTCAGTGATAACTTTTATTTTTTTCGCTTGTTTGAGAGATTTTTTTGTGTTTGTTAAAACAACTGTTATGGTTTTCTTCTTTTTCGCCATTTCCCTTAAAATTATTCTGCTTTCAAAATTATGCTTTTTTGATTTCTGGATTGTTTTCTAAAGGACAATGGCAAGGTTTAGTATAGTCATTATGTTAAAGAAAACTCAACCATTGTGCGTGGGTATATTCACTAAAATATGTATTCATCAGCAAGGAGAAAATCGCGCTTTTGTTGTGTCATTTTCCATAGAACTGAATGCATAAGTGCCTCTCGTCCGTGTGCCTCAGGTGTGTTTGGGAGGTCATCAGCGATGACCAGCTTCTGTGGATTGACAGATTCCTTTCTTTCCTCACTTGTTGCTGGGGCGCATCTTCCACACAGGCATCGAGCCTCAATTATTTCGCGTCCACTCATTAAGAACGGGGCGGAATTGTTCGGAAAAGAGTTCTCTTTGGCCGAGGGCTGCAGCCGTTATTCAAATGTCTTGGTATTGGACAAAATCATGCGGAACTCCCCGGCCATCTTTTCACTCCCTATCCCCCCTTCCCCCAATTTGCATAGTTGATGGTTGGCCCGCTGGACATTCAAATTCAACAACCCGGGGAGAGAGTTGCCGGACAACGCAAAAGACTTCCATCGCGTGGGGGAGGAGAGGGAGGAGCTCTTCCCCTTTCGTTCAAAGAGGCAAGGGAGGGTGACGTCGTAATTGGACATCTCCAGAACGAAGCGAGGCGAGTTTTGAAAACTAGCCGAGAACTGACCATTAAAATCGGCGCGCACTACTCGAGGGAGGCTCGTTAGCCGCGTGTTAATGATACGCTGCTACCTGTTGAGGGGTGGGGGACTGCAGAATTGGCTTGATTCTGCCGAAGAAAGGTCCACTTTGCATCGCGCCCCTAATGACGGCCTAGGCCCTGTCTCAAGGCACTCGTCTGTCGCCCACTCCAGCCAATGGGGGAGGCGGAAGATTATTAAAACTTGGCCCCACTGGGAACCGAAGCACTGTCCGTCGCTTCTGCGTGTAAAAGTATGCCGCTGATTTTGCTTTCGCGTTCATTGAATGACAATTTTTAGACGATTCCGTTTCATTAGTTCTGATTTTCGAACATATATTTTAATTTCCAGGGATGGAAGTTAAGAGACGTGAAGCTGAATGTTCGTCGGAGAATGCATTGAAATTTGAATCATGCTGATGCGACTGCCGGGGATTGAATGATTCTTTTCTTCATCGTTGAAATATGACTTGAATTATTTCATTTCGATTAAGAACTAATAAAGCATTGATGAATATACTTCAATGAGTAACTGATGAATGATTTGTGTTTTCGAAAGCAAATTATTTTATTAGATGTTTTTCTTTCCTTGTTTTAGTTTTATAATATTTGTTTATTATTATTATTATTGGTTTGTGTGTGACTGCTCTAAAATGTAAGTCCGTATATGTGGAGTTTTATTTATAATCAAGAAAACATTATTAAATGAGTTTTACTGTCTCTGTCAGAAAATCTTTTTTGTGACATGCTTGGTTTGTCACTGCACTATAAGGAAATTACACTTTTTTTTTTTTCCTCATCGACTTGCCGAAATACGTCGAAAGAGTAAGTTTTTGTTTAAAATTAGGAATTACATATCAAAGATTGTGTGTGGGTTATAATGAGAAATTTGCTTTTTATAATTTTGAAAATATTAGAATATTTTGTACAATTCCTCCTGCCCCCTTGTATGCTTATTGTAGTTATCAAAGAAATGTTTATCTTTATCACGAAACTTTTATATTTTTCTTGTCCTGTAAATACAATCTAGACATCAATTAACCATACCTTTGAAAGCATCTTAGTGTGGAATAGATCTTTCTACCCTTCTCAAAATTAACAACAACAGAAAGAAAGAAAAAAATGAAAATTACACACTCTGATAGCTATTAATTAATTTTCATTATAAATTTAATTTGTAGCGTCCATGGAAATTAAAAAGAGAGAAATTCACTCTCAGAGAATCAGTTTCATTAACTATCGGTTTTCCAGAAGTTCATTTAAAGTTTTGAAGGACGACTCGGAAGGACGATCTATAACATATGTTTCCGCCGCCTTCTTATTTTTTTTACCGACAAAAAAAGTAATTGCAGAAAACGCATCTGCACTGAGACTTGTGCTTTGGAAAAAAAAATAAAATAAAAAAATGACACCCCGATTACAAACAGGGAATTAAGAAGAGAGAGAAGGAGGGGGTAGTCTTTTCTCTCAGTTAGACATTTTAATTAAGAAACACCCATCCATTAATTGACCAATTTGACGCTTTTTAATTAGTCGGCTTCTTTCCGCTTTTTGCGACTTTTCGCTCGGGGATCGCTCGATAAAATGCCCGGGTCATGCTTTATGACGCGGCCGCACAATTAGGCGGACGCCTGCTATTGACACAGGGGCGTCCTCTCCATTAATTACGCCCCCTCCTTTTATTGGGAAATGGGCGAAGGATAATGTAGCTGAAAATAGTCTATTAACCCTTCTTGGGCCAACCCTTCCACAGACGTTTATTTACTCTGCTCAATATTTCTCAAAATGTCTTTTTTTCCCCACGTAGGGTCGGTCCAGAGTTGCCTTCTCCTACAAAATTATTTGTTGGTCAAACAAATCTTCAGAATAATAGAAATGACAGTGTTGAGATATTTTCACTTTAAGTTCACTTTTATTCGCTCCAAATGAACAATTGAGCATTTTTTACAGGGCTTGACTTAAATTGAACGAATGGCCCCTAAAGTACGCACGTGTGTTTGCCCGAAGGTTTTTGCACGTATTAAAATGATTTTGATTTTTAATCGAAAAATCGATCTATTCTTTTAATCCATCCCCTAAGAATAATTTAAGTATCCCTCCGAAATTAGAATCAAATTATACAAATTTTTAAGTAGTTTCAAAAATTTCTTTCTTTAATCTTTTTTCCCTCTTTTTTGTTTTCGACCCATGGCGGGTTCTCGTGCACAACATCCTAAGTCCCTAAACATTTACTTTTCTTAAAGGAAAATATTGTAGTAAATGTAATGTAGTATGCGATGTACTATATGCAACGCGAAAATTACCTTTTTTGGAATAATCATCAACATGAATGGACTGTTTTTAGGTTGAAAAATCCCTGTAAGGTGCTCTGAATAACCATTTGTTAATTCCGAAAACTAATTTATTCAGATGAATGAATTCAAATATGAAGAAGAGGGAAAATAAAAGTTCTCAAATATATTTTTTTAAAATTCTTTACCAATTCTTAATTTTTATTTTAATTTGACACTAAGGAAAAGTAAAATATTGTTGTGACTGCTTTGAAGGCACTTGTAAAAAATCAATCTGTAAACGTTTCAAATTCACTAACGGTCTCTATTAAGAGTTGACTTCTTACGATATACATGCCTAGTTGCAGTTGGGAGACATGTAACGGGCTTCCGTCATCAGATAATAGTCTAGTGTTATTAAAAATGTGTGTAATCATAATGGACTGCATTCATGAGGATCACATGATAAAGGCAATCGCGTGTTCTCCATTGATTAAAAACTGGCAGACTAGTAGTTCTACTTGAAAAGTTTAGATAACATTTAAAATTTGATGATTGTTTGAAGATATACACGTGTTATATACGTATATATATACTAAATATTGCTTAAATCAAAAATACCCAATTAATTTTATTAATAGTTATATGAATAAAGCTATTCAAAATAGTAAGGATTAAAAATTCTGAGATGGATAACAGTTTATTATTATAAACTGAAATATTTCATAGTTAGTTATAGTTATCTCCACATTCTAATATTAGATAAAATTACTTATTATTTTTTTTATTAATATTTACTCTAGTGTTACTAAAGTTATGCTATTTTATTTGTGTAACTCTTATTAATATTTATTTTCATTCTTTTTATACTTTTGTTAAGGGCTACATTTCAGCCATTCACATGATTTAAATCTGCATTAGAGTCCAGAATCTGGCAATAACTTATTTATTGCACTCAGATTTAGCGCGGGTTCTGCATTTTTAAGTGCAATTTTTAGGTAAGTTACCTCTGTCTTGTAATGGATTTAGATATTTCTATCCATTACTTTCAATAGGTTTTTGCTCAGTATTATTTATATAAAGGGGGAAGGTTGGCTGGCCAAGAAACATGTTCAACCCCACTTTTATATAAATTATTTTATGTATTAGCTGTCCTAAGTCAGCCATGTTTATAATACTGTAGCATCCATTTTATAATTTTTAATCTCGGTAGCTCATATGTCCTTCATTGTGTGATTTTCCTACTGTCTATGTGTTTTTCGAATGTGATTGTTGGATGGTATTTCTTGTTTGTAGAGAATAAGACTATATATCTATATAAAATTTTCTTCAAATAAATTTTTAAATTTAAAAAACTCTTGCCATTATACGTGTACTTTTAAATTAAGCTCATTTTGTTTCACTATGTACATTATAATCGTTGACAGATTTGTACTTTTTTTTTAAAAAAAAGTTTCAGCAAAAAGCAAAAGTTGGCAATAGTAAAGCACATGAACTAATTGGCTGGAAACGCGTGATTACATTTATGATCTAACTATGACGTCGCATGAGTTTATGAATTGATTGGTTGGAAACACGTGACTGGAGTTATAATACGTGACTATTATGACACGTGAATTTCTTACGTTTTAATCACGTGCGTAAGGTTTTTTTTACATTCCCGATATTCCTGTAAATAAGATGCAACACACTTCTGATGGTGCATTAAAAAGAAAGTTTCAAATGGTATTTTCAATTATATATAGCGAAAAAAATGCCTTTTCATAATTCGTTTTCATCCAAAAGAAAAAATGTAAACAAATTAGTAATAAAAGGGAACTTGTGTGAGTATTAAATCGAAATTCACAATAAAAAAAAAATTCACGCCTTTACTCGAATAACGACTTGCATTTTCCATGTTAATGGGGTTTTGATTTCATAGATCACGCGCGCGCATTACATTTGAGCCTGATGTGGCCAATTCACCCAACAGAAATAATGACAACTACGAGTAATGACGCATACTCATGTCAGAATTATTTTAATTTGTTTATAAAAACAATGGATAGAAGTAAAGTTTTTTTATACTAAGATTTTTTTTTAATAGAATAAGCGTAAAATATCTCCAAGTTTCAATGAATATCTTTTTCTTTTTTTTTCCCCTTGGCTTGCCACCTGGTGGCCTTGTATGATTGTTGGTCGTTGCCTTGGAACATTTTTTCTTAAGTATGAGGCATGTTTGATTTTTTCTTGACGTCGCATTTCGAAGCTGCACAAGAGCTAAAGGACCGATGAGGACCTGGGCTGACACTCCACTCTCCAAACTTCCACACAACGTTATTATAAAGTCTTTGAGCCTCGACGGATTGAATGTCCTCAGTAGAGCAGACTTTTTTTTTTATTGAGGGGGGGATACATCTGACATTCTGATTTGCGTGAGTTGATGCTATTTCACATTCTTTTATTTTCTGGATTTCCCTCGAAATTAAGTTTTTATTTCTTCTGTCTGAATGTGTAAAACCGAAATAACTGCTATTGGATGAACCAGAGGTAAAATTATCAAGCGGCGATAAAAGGGCTGGGCAGCACTGGGATAGATCAAGTAGAATAGGCTCGTCAAAGGCTAACTTGGGCCAAGCAAACAAGGTTTAACTTAAGGTGGGCCGCAAAAAAAAACCAATATTCACAGAAATTTAGGTTTATTTCGAATAAAATACATTATAATAAACATGTAAAAGAATAAGAAAAATCTAATGTTTACGTCCTGACGCTTGACATAACTCCCCTATTTCGAGGGGAAATTTATTCTTTATTGCTGTGTACCGATCTATTGGTCAATCTGCAAAAATGCTCGTTGTGGGCCGCGAGTTTCTCACCCCTGTTCTAGACTGTATCGTTTGTGTTCGTTTAAGGTTTAATAACTTTTTGATTTTTTTGTAGTTGAATGAAGGCGTTTTAAAAAGCGATCTTTACCGCACTGTTTCTAGAAATACACTGCGCATGCGTGCTACATTTTATGTGTGTAGAGGAATGGGATGGCTCCAAATCTTTATGCATTCGAAGGTGATGTGATTCGATAGATACTTGATGACTTCCGTTTATTAATTCTGCCAGATGTATTAAATATCCTTGTGTAACTAATCAAGAAATTGTGCTTAAGGTTATTCGTTATGTATTTGTTTGCAGGTGTACTCTGAAACTTATGGCGTTTCCCCCCTCACCGTTCGTGAATTTGTATTCATCTACTTTTTTTTAAATTCTCGTTTAACTCTTTTCCGACGCTGATTTAATTTTGAATGAACATCGCGTCCGCTCTTTACTTCCAGAAGGAAGAGCTCCTCTCCTTTTTGAAATTATGGATGTGAATTGGGTGAGTTTCAAAGATAAAAAATACCAAACATAAATAATGAAAGGAAATTATTGCTGAAATGAAATTCTTGATATAACGGGCTAATTCTCAAAAAAATGTAAATAATTAAAAAAAAATGTGTGTGTTTTTTTCAGTTTATTAAATAAAAAAATTGTTACTTAATGTCTTTTTTTTTACTCCAGCGTCATTTTTTCAAAGTCTTTTTGCGTGCTTCAAACATTGATGTTGTGTTCCATAATTACGAGTTTATTGGGCTTATACTAAAATGTTCGAAATTTTTAGAATTGTTCGCGGATTCTAAAGAAAATCATAAACAGAAAATGAGCGTGTGAGAGTTACATATTAACGTCGCACTATAAAGCTGCACGAGGGCTTTGGGTGACGAACTACGTCAATTTGAACAATGGTCAAGTGTCGAGGACAGCACCTGAGCTGGCAGCTCCCTCTCCTAACTTCCACACCACACCCTTGGGAGGACGTTTGAGCCTCGACAGATTCAAGGTTCCCCCTCTTCACGGCGGGTCTTCTGCGGCACTAAATTAGAACTCACGTCACGCCAGTCACGAGTCCGTGATCTTGACCACTAGGCTACCAAGGCCACTAAAAACCGAAAATCTATAATTTATTGGAGTTTCATAGTTTAAGTCATTTATTCATTTGTTTCCCTTGGTTAAGAAAATGCAAGGGAGTTATTTTGTAGTCAAATTTTAAAGACTTTCGAACCTTTATGATTCGATAAGAATTTAGTCATGTTAAATTGGATGTAAAATCCTTGGCTGTGTGTTTTAGGCAAGGCGTAGATCTAAAAACTGAATTTGTAATAAGTAAATGGCAATTATGAATTCTCGTGAAATCTAAAATGTTGATTTGTCCTTGTCAACCTGGCGCCTTCTCCGTTGCTTCGTGATCCCAGTCATGTCTTGAGATTGCGCCACGGGAGGTTCCGAGGAAATGTGCTCCGTTTTACGAGAAGGATTCCTTGGCGGGTGTTTGCGTAGACGTCGCGAACCCTTCCCTCTCCTGGCCGCTTGTTTGGACAGCTTGGATTTCCCGCATTCCTCTCCAACACGCTGACACAATAATAATAACCCGTAAAAAAGATGTTTCTTTTTTGATGGTGTGTGTGTTCTTGAAAGTGGTTGCTGTGTGTACACAAGTGACATCATCTCACTGATTGCTTTTCCTTTTATTCTTTCGCAGATTATCCGCTGGCTTTTCGTCTCTGCATTCATCTCTCGCTAGCAGGTAAGCTCTCCGTTTTTGTAACAATCGTAAAAAGGATCTTTTTATTTATACGTTCCATTACTATAAAAAAAGGTTTTTTCCCCTTAACCCTTTATCTACCGCATCATGATTTACTGCAGGTTTTTTCATGCAATATTTTTTTTGAATCGCAACATTGAAAATTAAGGGATATACATAACAAAATACTCATCTTTGGGAAATTTAATTCGTTAGAGCTAATTATTTAATTAAATATATTCAACTGTAAAACTAATTATATACCAAATTCATTTAAAATAAATAGTCCTCGTTTTCTAAGGTCTTCATTAACATACAAAAAAAATAAGACACTTAAATTTTTACATTAACTGTTTTTTCGGGACAAAAATGACTATCTTCACATCCGCTGAAAACGCCGTCAGTTGAAAACGCAATTTCTGCTGTAAAACTATTCTCCTTACCCGCTAAAATACTCATAATAGAATCCGTGCTGCCATATATCTTGGAAGAGTGGATTTCAAAGAATATTCCTGTTATGTATCGTCAGAATATTCGTGAAAATGGTTATTCTGTGTAATTTTCGGTACTTATAAGTACCGCATCAGGTTATTGTGGGACACACACATTAAAAAATTTTTCTAACATTAGTTTAAAAATAAGGAAATAAACTTTCCTTTGAAGGGAAGAATTTTTGTAATGTAAAATGTTTTAAATATTTTCGTCTATTTTTATTTGAGTTTAAAATAGCGGGATGAGTTCTAGCGATTTTGTGCTGAATGTATTTTATTATATAGTTTATTATACAACAGATATAGTTTTTAAAATTTTTTTTAATTCTTTCAAAGCTTATCTCGTTTTGAAATGGATTTTTAAAAAAGCTGATTTATTTTTATACTCAATCATTTCTCGGTATGTTATGTTCAGTTCCGGATGTGTCATGTTGCTATGAAAAGGAGATTTAACCGAAACTGAAATGGTAATTTCATTTTATTTATTAGAAACGCTGAAGAAGATGATTTGTTGACTCCATTCGTTTTCCAAGAATTTATTTTAGTTTTATCATTCTTAAAGGATCTTAATCTTCCTCGTGAACATCTCTCTACCGCGCTTCTAGAAAAGACTGCGGATTCTGAAAGTGGCTTCGTCGTAAAAGAGAGAAATGTTGATTCATGATCAGCAGGACGAAGAGTGAGAATTCCCTCCGACTTTCAGATTTAAGAAATATAATAATAATTGTTGTTTATAAACCGAGCAGAAAAATTGTTGGTGAATCATGAAGAGTTAAAAAAAAAAGTATTCCACACAAAAGAAATGATGACGAAGGACTGAGGGACTGAAAGAAGAGTGGGGCAGCTCACGTGTGTGCGATTCGAAGATCCCCCAGCGCTCGAGCGAAGTAAGGAAGAGGAGCATGTGTGCGTGCATGGGGCGGTGCGCAGATGGTTGTCGCAAGTGGGTCGAGGCCTCAAAAAGAGGAAGTTTTTATCTCTTTGGGGTGTTCGGCAGAAGTACGGCGCAAAATAACCCTTTCCTTTCGCGGTACCCATCACAAAAAAGTGGGAATGTACGAGTCGATTTCCTTTTATATTCAGGATCTTTAGTTTTATTGGAATGCAGCTCTGCTTTAGTGATTATCCCCTTTATTTCAATATTTGCTTCGTAGCTGCTTTGAGTTGAGCCATGCAGTATTCTCTTATCTCAAACTCTGTTTTACTCAAAAATTGACCGATGTTGGCACAATTGACTTCTACGTTTCGAAGTGTATGCTGCTTTTATTCAACATCACCTCAGCACCTTGACAAAGGTTGGGCTTGGAGACCAAAACCTTTCCCATGGACCAATAAGTTTTTTTAATTTTCTCAGTATAATTATGTATTAGCTCTATCTCTTACTTGTTTTTTACATGTCCCCCTTCCTATAAAAGAGTTCTGTGTACACTATTTTTTCTCCCCGGTTTAGAAACTTCTGCTGCTACTATGCTAATATGAAAACAGTAGGGAATATATTTTGACTCTCCATCTTAAAGACGATTCGATCCCAAACTCAGTAGTTTTACTATCAATATTTGAAGTGTGATATTAGGTACATCTGTTTCAATGAGGTGATTTTAAAATTCAAATGTCTTTAGAAGGGTAATAAGAGTGCTTATATTCAATCGGTTATTGAATTCATGCTCGTTTCATAGGATAGCCACCTATAACGTGCATTTCGAATAGTTATAAATTTTTCTTACTTCGTGTCTGTCTTCTTATTAAAAAAATTAATAAGAAGAGAGAGAAAAGTTTACAACTTTTCTTTTATAATTGTTAATCGTGTTTTAAAAACTTCTTAAAAATCTTTTCTCCTGTCACTTTAAATGAATCATGTATTCAAGTAGAATGTAATTAAATCGTCATGCGTCAACCAGAAACACAAACTGTAAAATTTTACTGGGAAGAACTTTTTAACATTCAATGAAATCAAATGATTAAAAACAAAGCGGATTATAAGAAGTCTATTATTACATACGAAGTTTTTCCAACGGGAAACTTTAAACTGAATTGTAATTCCTTAATTTTTTTTAAAAAAATTTGAGATCATAATTTTTTTTATTGAATTTTGTAAATATATGCTTTTTAAAAAACAAACTCTTGCATATAAATACGAATATAAAAATTCCTTTTTAATTTCTAATCATTTAACAAAATAGAACTGCCAGTGTGAATCAAATATTTTAAAGTATATTTCTAAAAAAAACCGTAGTATCAGCCAGCTGTGTCTTGCACAAGTTATAATAGAAAATGACTCTATTACATACAATTTTTCCTCATTGAATTTCGACACTTTTTAATGTACGAATTCATGTATAATCATTTTGAAAAAGAATAACGCCGGCATCGGTAACACTTCTCATTCATTCTAAACGAGGAAAAATAATCGCAATAAAAAAGAACTTTCTTTCCCCTCCCTTCCAGTAGAAGCAGACGATCTTATGCCACCGGGTAGCATCGCTCGCGAAAAGAGTACTTCTTCCTCCCCCACCCATCTTTTTGCTCCCCCTGGGAGGGCTGCTTCTCGCACGCGACTCTTGCACGGCACGCGACGACAGATGGGCAACCACTCAACTCCCCTCCGTCGGAAGGAGGGGGAAGAGGTGTTCCATTGTCGCCTACCCCCTCCAAGCTAAGATCCTTCCAACGCCGAAGGAGATTGTTTATTTTGATCACGTCAAGGTCTTTTGGTCATCGCAGATGCGTTAGAGACAGCACTTACTCGCACCCCCCGGGCCCGATTAAACAACGATATCGCTTCTTTAACGGAGTGGGAAAGACGATTTAGTTACCTTTTAAACGAGACCTAGGGAGGGGAAAACAATATATATATATATTTTTTATGTGTGTGTGTGTTTTCCGTTTTATCGGCATGCATTTTTTTGTAGTTTATTTAAAAAATAAGAATTATTCTAATTTTTTAAAAAATACTTTAAAGATACTTTGAAGAAAGGCCGTTGAAATTCAAAGGTTTCTAAAGATGGTTTCCATTTCATGAAGATAAAGAAGAACGGACTGATGATGAGGTCGTCGTCGTTGTTGCTTGGTTGGTTGGTCTTTCTTTACAGTGCGACAGAAATTTTAGCTACAAAATTTGTATTGTTTATTTGTTACATATCTCAGAAATATTCATTAGAAGAAAGGGAGTGAAGAATTTGATATTGTTAGAAATGCACCCCCCTAAATATAGTTTAATAATAAATTAATATTAATAGAGAGTTGCTGTAATAGATGAAATTCTTAAGTAAAAATATATTTGGAAGTAGTGTAAAAAATAAACGACATTCCAGTCCTATATTTAAAAGTATTAAGGAAATACACTTTTTTTTGAGATTTTTAAAATATTGATAAAATGACGGCAAGAAATGTCTTTGAAAATGAGGAGAAGGGGGGTGTTGAAACTGGGTTTATAAAGCGATAAGAGAGGCCAACGTTTAATCAACAGTCGAAGATGTGGCTTCATGACTTTGAATCTTTCCAGACTTGAAGATATGAAACAAAATTGTTTTAAAAATCTTCAGTACGCCCACTTTTACCGTACAAATGCGCCTTGAACCGACTTCAATCATTTGAAGATGAGAATCAAACAAGAACAAACTTTTTCTTTTACGAACAGAAGAAAAAACCTTTATCGAATTTTAGAAAAGCATGGTTTCTCGTTCTTAATGATTTAGAATAAATATTTTGTATAAAAACGCAATATAATAGGTCAAATGCTTTGGAAACGATCTATTTTTCTCCAAGATCAAATCACCCCTATGCCTTGTTCTTTTGTGGGAACAATCCAAGTAATTACGCAATTGGAAATGTTGGGATTTCATCAGTGGCTTATAAACAGGAATTTTTCAAAGGGGGGAGGGGCGGGTCCAGGGTTGAAATTCTACCGTTATCGTATCATGCTCGAATGCGCCTCCCTACATATTCTTTTGATTTTGCCGATTTTCGGGGATAAAAAACAGTAAAAAATTAATTATTGAATAAATAATTAGCATTAATTAATAGAATTAATTATTATTAACAAATACTCAATTAAATTTCACGTTCTGTATACATAGGATTATAATGAATCGAAACAAAAATCTAGCGCTTGGGGAGATCTGGACCCGGGGACCCCCTTCTCTTGTGTGCGCCCTTGGATTTTATTCATGATTATGAATTAATTTAATTTCATGATGCTCTCAAAATAATATGAGATGAATACGGAACGAATTAAAATAATGAACTCTTCTGTACGAATCAAAATTTGATTTCAACGAGAGGATTTTTGGGGTCGAGACTTCTTATTTTAAGCTTCGGTCAAGTGACGACTTCTGAGTAGTAACCCCGCCACCAAAAAGATTTCCACTCCACGTCAAAACGAAACCACAAAACATTTATAATAGACGTCAGTTATAATAACATTTTGTCCTCAACAATTATCTGCGACGCTAGTACGGACAATAACCAAAAGAAAGCTAGGACTCCCATTTTAATTCCCGAAAGATGACTGTAGTACATTAACATGCAGAGGATTTAAAAAACGACCTTAACTGTCGTCCTCGTTACTCCGAACGACGAACTCTGTAGTCAATTTTCAGCCGCGTGGCAAAACAAAATTGTCAAGTTAATTGGACAATTCGATTTCTACATGGGCTTTATTGAAATAATTCTCTGTTGAGGCTGTCCTAACAGATTCCGAGGAAAGAAGGGGAGTTGAAGATCTTGAAAATGGAGTAATGAGTCGACGCAGCACCCTCCCCGTCTTGAGTCGACTTAAAGTGACTCTCTCCCGACAGAAGCCCATCGCTCGCCGAGAGAGGTGGTGAGAGCGGGGACGGAGCGTGAGAAAAGGCCACGTGAGGGGACGAATCTCCTTTTAATTATCGTCTGACTTGAGTGCCTTCCTCCTCCCCTCGCGCCCGTTAATTGGGCAAAGGAAATCTGGCGAGGCCTTTTAAAGCAAGACCTTGGGAGAACCGCAAACAGATTAAGGGATGGAAAGGGTTGAAGTGAGGGGGAAAAAAGCTCCTTAAGGGGTGATTGTGTGTCCTCTGCCATTAGGTCCTCGTTTCAGGAGGACATGAAGAGGTCTGTTCGGAATGATGGATGGAGGGTCGGGAGGAAAATGAAGTCTTCGCTTGTCAGGCAAGAAAGGGGAAGACTCGCGGAGGTTTTAAAAATGTACTTCTCACGTATAGTCAAGTGTTGAACGCATTAGATGTTTTAGTGATTAAAGTCGTTTGTGCGAGCAAAAAATTCCTCCAAGTTTCACTTTAAAACTTTTCGCGACAGTAGATTTGGTGTCAGTCTGTCTCTGTAGTAGTTTCCTAAAAATATACGTTATTATGGATTTTTTTCTTTTTTTTCTGAAAATTTTAAAGATTAGCTTTGGTGGAAACTCTTCAAAAAAAAAGGAGAAATGTCATTGAGAAAAATGCATCAAAATACTTGAAAAATTTCTGTATCAAACTTTTGTGGATCTATTTTTTGCTTTTAATTGTTATTGACGTTAAAAATGAGCTCTCTCTCTCTCTCTCTCTCTCTCTCTTTCTTGGATGTCTTCATAGTTCTCTGTGTAACAAACCGAAAAATTAAAAGTTTCAAAATTCATTTTCACTTGCTACGAATAAGTTTATAATTTATTGAACGTTTGAAGTGTTTCTTCAAGTAATCTAGTACAAATATCAGATGTTGTTCATTGGGGCAACAACGACATGCCGCTAGATTTTTTAGTTCTCTTTTCACTGCTCTCTTTCTAAACGCGAATAGGCTTGTTTCTCTGCAACTTCCTTTTTTTTCTTTTTAAGTTAATGAAAAGGCCGTACTAAGGAAAGTATTTGTACTGTATAGAAAACCAATAATGCATCTAAAAACCATATATTTATTATTTGTACTTCAAAGAAAATTTTGAACATTTTAACAAAAAATTTTATATTCTTCAAAAATGTTTTCCCAAGTCGCAATTAAAAACTTTTTGACAATTTTCTGTAAATAAAATGAATTTTCACGTGACTACACAGTTCGAACATTTTTCTTACCGAAGTCTCACATCTAGTTGAATTCTTTGTAGATTTCTGCCGATTCCACTTTTATTTATTCTGCTGTACAACTTATTTTATTTTCAACGCATGCGCACCACTCAGTTGGACTTTTACTTTCTGAGGAATTCATCTTGAACATTGCTCCTGAAACCACTTTTTTGTTTTACTGTCGCATGAGACACGAGTTCGTTTGAAAAGTCGTTTCTGCGACATATTTTATTCCTCGTCCTTCCTCGTTGCTCTTCTCGGAAGGGCGCCATCGGACCACTTTCCTGGAACTGTTCCTCCAGAAAGAATCAGAGTGGAAGTTCTCTCTTGAGGTCGTTCCACCGCCTTCCTGACAAATGAAACGACGACACGCGCATCTTCCCCCTCCTCCCACACCCAAAGAACGCCCTCTTTTTTTTCTCCATTGGCCTCTCACATGTGGGATAATCGAAACATTCCATTTTGCCTCGCTTTCTACTCATCTTTGCCTCACATTCATCCTCCGAGACCGAATTCCAGTTTTTCGTGTCACACGCCTTTACCCACCGATCCTATATAGTGGTTAGTGACGCTGACTGCTGTGCTGTAGGGCCTGGGTTCGAGCCCCGGAGAAGGAATCGATGTTTGTAAATGTTTAATGCCTGTGCGGTATGGGGTATGTTTAGCCCTTTGCCGCGATGAATTTCGTGCACCTCCATCTCACACCGTCAGAGAGGTGGCAACAGCAGGCCTTCCAAAAATGAGCTCGAACGAGAATTTTAAATGGGGCTTCTTTTCTGGAATAAAAAAAATAAAATAGTACTCAGCTTAGCTCACTCACAAAAAAATTAAACAGTAGTTTTGCTTTGAATTCACATTGAATGAAAAAGGCTAACATAAACAAAATTAAGAGTTCATCCGATCTTCATGGATTATTCTTAAAAATCAACCGGTGGCAATCTTTTTATCGTAAACTGTCGATATTTTCTAAAAATTCATTGTTGATTGTTTTGGCTATTATCATTTTGCGTCACAATATGCATTTGTATAACCTAAATAGAATTTCAAAAGTGTGTGTTACCTAGAATGTTATTCAAATCTTGTTATATTATTTATTGCAGCATTTTTTTTTTTGATAATATTTTCATTAAACGTGCAACTCCCCTTTAAAAAAAATTTTTCAATGTTTTTAGAATGTTGTTATATACGAAGAACCGAACCGAACAAACCAATGTCAGAACGCCTTTACCGTGAGAACGTTGGCGTTCTAACTGTGCATGTTTTCTTCATTTAACTGTGAATTACACTACTAGGCTTTGTTAATCAATTTTTAATGATGGATGGTGGAAAAATTCAGCTTCTTACAAAGCAATATCTGTTTCAAAATTTCCAAAAAGCAATTCTGAACCTATCGCAGACATTATTTTGTATCCTAATGCTGAACATGAAATTTGTTCATTCACTTTAATTCTCAGTGTATGGGAAATTTTTGGGGGAAATGGGTTTTTTTACTAACTCTTTAATATACTACGCGCCACTGCATTGTTTCATATACTTACTGTAATATATTTAATAATTTGTGTTGTAGCTATAGATTTGTTAAATTAAATAACATGTTTATCTCACGCGTTTTACACAATGGTGATATATACACAATAATAATGTAATCTGATCAGAGCAATGGGAAAGGTTAAAAAGGACAGGTGTTTCTATTATATTTATATGAATGAATATCACCTGATTTCTAATGTGATATTAAAATTTAACTGTAAGGGAAAAAGACCGTTTCAGAATTTACAATCCCCCAAATTTTTTTTCAGTTTGCAGGGAATTTTATTTGTTCATAACGTGGAAATTGTCTTGCATCGAGAGTATAATCCCTCCCCCGCTCCTCCATTTGTCCTGAAGAGATGTGCAGTCGCTTCACTTCACTTAATACGTGTAAAATGTAGTGATGCGGTATTTTAATTGTAAACAGTGGCTCAACTTATTAAAATACATCTCTATATTAACTATTCATTGCCACAATTTTATATTGAATAGCTCTTCAAAGAATAATAATAATAAACCACAAAAATCCATTTGCTTCTGATTCTCTTGTTTTAGTGGCTTAAGCCAGTGATCGCCGAACCGTCGATCTCGAGCTACTAGTAGATCGTGTTGACTCTAACGTTATTGAAAATAAGTACGGAAACAGACTCAATGATAAACACACACTTGTACAACTTCTGCATTCGAATCGTCCTACTCGCCCAACATTAAAAAAGAGCTCCATCCTTCTCGCTGCAGTCTGTTGATGTATTACAGTTATTTTTTCAATCAATTTCTTTCTTATGAAGAATTCAAAATTTCTGTTTCGTTATATACAGTTGGCTGAAAATTGATTTCCTATTTATAGGCAATAAACAAGAGTAAGATTTTTTTTTAAAAAAAGTCTGTAGTTTTTTTGATTGTAGGATTTGAAAACTGTATGGGGGGTGACTCAGAAGATTCATAACTTTGGTGACCACTGGTTTTAAACTCAACATTGATTTCTCATCATTTTTGAAGGATGGTCACCCGCTCGATACGCAGACTAAAATAATTTTGATTTCTTAATGGACAATGAAATCCTACGCAGGATAGATGAATGGATCTCAAACAATCAATGATGTGTCTTGCTGTAGGAAACTCTAAAATCTTATCTCAAGAATAATTCTTCCATCCACCCCCTCCCCTCTTTTACGATATAGTAATTTTCACACAAATTAATTCCTAAATAAAAATGTGTAAAATTTCTCTCATAGTTAAATTTTTTTTTCAAATAATTATAAAAATTGCTTTACTGGATCCGCTTTTTAAGAGGGTAGCTTCCTGTCTTATACTTAGATGTTTTAGAAAATAATATTTTATAAAAAAAGAAAAAATTAGAACTGGAGAATTTGAATGTTTTCACAAGGTTATATAAAAATTCATTTCAATCAACGAACGATATTCATTGAATTTCGCTGAATTTTTAAAATATCTATTGTATTTTATGGATTTTTAATTCGCTTCGTGAAGCCTAACGTTCGTCGGCTACGGCGTGCGGTCGCGGCTCTGGGATGCGAAACTCTTCCGCCTCCTCCGAGACGGCGCGAAGCCGTCGAGTCTGCCGCATCTTCGGCCGCTCCCCATCCGACTACAAGCGAACTGTCTCTCAGGGATCGAGGTTTTGGAAGGATACGACACTGCAATAAATACTCCAACTCGAAGAAAAGCGCAGACGTCTTATTGGAACTATTTCATTGATTAATTCGTGTATATTTTGATTACCACCGCAACTTGATGGGAGATGAACGGATTAATGATGAGGGTGGGAGGATCATTCTCAACTGCATGGCAAGAGCAGTGGGGGGAGGGCTGAATGTTGAAGTGAAGAGGGTGATGTACTTACTTGTGTGGTTTTCACTCTCGGCCTCGGTCCAGCAGTTGTCTGCGCTAAAGTTTATGTAGCATAACTTTCTGTTAAAAAATTGTGCCTTTCCATTAAAAAAATTTGAGTTGTGACTTAAATAAAATACAGATTGATATATTTGATCGTAAAATGTCTTCGCGAATTGTTTGCTTAGTTGTATTTCTTAAAATAAACACACAAATATACAAATAAATTGATATTTTCGCTGATTTCGTAGGAAATTTCGCGACAGTACTAAAACGTCGCGCTGAAAAGGTTGCAGCAGAATAGTTTTGGAACGCATTTGGTAAGTTTCGCGTTGCCGTTCATTTACAGACCAGGTGTCCATTTTGAGGGGCCATGAAAGTGACTAAAAGGTGAATCTTAAAAAAGTGAGAGAACTAATAGTATTAAGAGGAATTGTGTGTGTGTGTGTTTTAAAATTATTTTACTTATCATTATGCAAATAGAGTGCTTTGAATATATATATATATATATATATATATATATATTATATAATTCATTTTTTAAACAGAAAGGTTTTTTTTTTTCATTTTTAGTGATGATAATGTTCAATGCATTTTTTTGTTAATTTTTTGCTTAATGAGTAAGCTTATGATTTTATTAGAAGGAATCGTAAATATGTTTAGTGTGAAAATCGTGAATAAATGAAAATCGGGATTTATTATTATTATTTATTTATTTATGAGTTGTGTCACGTAGCTCTGGTATGAAACATTTAATTTGTAAAATTTTTTCCTGTCGGTTTTAATGAATCCAATGCGTTGATGTCATTTTTAAAAATTAAAAGTCACAGATATTTCAAAAATCGGCCTCTTCAGGCAAAACAATTTCTTTTTTTTCAAAGAGCGATGTTTCTCAAGATGTTGTATCAATGCGAATGACGCCTTTCGTCTCTTCAGTTAAATTCTTCGGTTTAAAAAAAAAGAGAGAAATGTTTAATCGGCTTCCATTCACATTTGGACCCTTAGTCAGTAGATTGCAGATTTGGATCTCGCTTTCATATATTTAGGTGAAGGGGTTCTGTGTTTGTTTAAGCTAACTGTGTTTCTATCCTTCTTTAGCGAGCCTAGCACGAAAGATAATCCAAGCCGCACAATAACGGAAGTGAGAGAGTTATATTTCCGTCGCACCTACAAAGTACACGAGGGCTATTGTCGACGGACCTCGTCATTTTGAACCATAATCAAATGTCGAGGACGACACCTGAGCTCCCCCTCCTAACTTTCACACCACACCAATAGGAGGACGTTTTAACAGATTTAAAAAGCATCGTCTCATTCTGCACGGTGGGTCTTCAGCTGTACTTGGCTCGAAATCATGACATTCGAGTCACGAGTCTGCGACCTTGACCGTTAGGCTACCGCGTCCACGCGCAATAACGGTGGCGAACAAATCAACAATAACTAATCCACTAATGCTTGTCACTTTTCCCCCCTTATTTTTTCTTATTATACCTTGGGCTACATACCCCAAGGACTGTTGCGGCCCCCTTTCACCAGAAGTGAACTAAATTATTCTGTACAGGGAAAAGGAGGGAGGGGAGGAAAGGATGTCATCGCTAAGGGATGTTATGTCAGATCGAGTAGAACATGAAACGGCTCGACCTGAACGAAGACATATTCAACTCAGGTTTTATTTCGAAGAGTATTTACCATATTGTGTGAGTATGTAAATTCTGTAGACATTGTTTTTGAACCGTGTTTTATGTCAAATGTAAATAGTAGGCTTTGGAGACGGCGCCAGTTTATGTGACCCATTGCACACCCGTTCCGCTTAAGAACTTTTTTACTGGAATGAACCCGTCATTTCTTTTTGTACACGCATGGTTTCTGTGTACTTTTTGCGTATGTCTTATTTTGTGTATAGATTGCTATCGCAATTCTTTTATAATGGGGAGTCAGCTGTTATTACTGTGGATCTCATCAAACTAGTAATAAATAAATACCTGATTGTTAGGATCGAAAAACTGTCGATCACTGAGGACCGTTATGTTCTAAGCAGTGTTTGTTGACGTGATGCATGTGAATATTGCTTGTGTGATTCCTCTTATTTCATTTACTTACCAGTTTACGTTGTCTTATTTCAAAGTACAGGTTCTTTTTACTGTATAGTGTCTTGGCTCATTTTATGGGTTATTTTGTTTAATTTGGGTTCTATCTAGAGACTCAGTGACTCCAGATTTATGAGTTCACTTACAATGCTTGTTTTTCTCTCATCAGGGGTATTTTATCTGCTATAAAAGCTACGAGACGTTTGCTTCTTGAAAACTGAGCAAAAAAAAAGGAGCCATCTTTAAGGGGCTTTCGCCATGCAGCCGCAATTTGTACGCCTTGTGCGCCAAAGCACGCTAAGACGATTTGCGCGCATTTATCTGTGCAGTGCCTAAGAAAGAGTGCGCTTGATAATCGATCCCCCCTTTCTTACGTCAAGGAAGTTTTTGTGTATAGCAACACGGCAAACAACGCGCCTCTAATGGACGCGCCGCACGACATCTGGCGCCCGAGCATTGATCCAAGACATTGCGATGAAGACCCCTCTGCGAACAAGGATCCTTTCCACATTGCGCGTTCCTAATCCAGAAGCACCAGAGGAGTTGACCACGGCATTCGGCCTCCGATTGTACACATGTCAACTGATCCTTCACGGAGGAGGGGGATTTCTCATTTCTATGTGTGTGGGGAACCACCATTTCAGCGCCTCTTGAGAGTTGGTAGAATGGTCGCGCGGGCACGAAGGTTATTGGCGACCTCGGGGATTTGAACCTCGGTCAAGGGACGAGGGCCACACCTGGGCTGACACCTCCCTCTCCTAACTGCCGCACCACACCATCGGAAGCACGTTGAGCTTTGACAAATTTAACGTACATCAACCCCTTCTTCACTGTGGATCATCGCCACTTAAAATAAAAAGTAATTTTTTTATTTTCTTTGCATCGCGTTAACGAGCATTGAGAGATAAAAAAAAATTCATTGAACAAAATCATCTTATCCATTTTGCCAAACCGTGTCTTACATTGTTTCTTAGTAATTCGGCGGATTCAGTTGCTCTTATAGTTTTTTTTTTTTTTTAAATACCAAATAAATGTAGCATTTTCTTTGGTTACGTTTTCATGACCGCGGTAGCCTAGTGGTTTTGTGACGAACTTGTGACCGGCTTGTCGCGGGTTCGAGTCCCGGTGCCACTGAAGACAAGGGCTGATCTAACGATGCTGAATGTCCTCCCATGAGTGTGGTAGTTTGAAGAGAGGGTTGCCAGCTCAGGTGTCCTCGTCACTTGACCGAGGTTCAAAAGGACGAGGCCTCATGTTCCTTTATAATGCAGCGTTATATAACTCTCTAAATTGAGGTTACACATTTTCTGTTTTATTTTTTAGTTGTATTTTTTCTTAATTTTCTTTCGGTGAGACAACTTTGTATTTTTAATGGAATTATTTTTTTTATGATTCAGCTATAAATTTAAATCCATTGAAAAATTGAATTTTTTTCCACCCCTAAACATCGGAGTAAAACACTTTTTTACTAATGATATTTTAGTATTCATTGCGTCTAGGTATTGTCATGACTCGCATTCATACGGATTCGTGTGTCCGGATTTCCTGACTATCAACAAAAATAAACCTTCCGCTTGCGCAGTATAGAACTTAGCTTATTGCGGATGCCTGGAGACAAAAATGAGGGTTTTTAGGAGTTCGATTGCCAGTTCGAGATTAATTATAAGAAATCTACATGTTGTCATTCAGTCCCTCATCCATGTCTTCAGTGTGAGAGTGAGATACCGCCTCACGTGTCGACTTTGTCATGTTGCAGTGGCTCAAAAAGTCGAGATCCGTTCACCGAGTGTCAAGAAAGCAGTTCCAGGCGAATTACTCTCATTTCAAATCTGTGGCGTCCTTGTTGCGTTCGGGTCTCGTGACAGACTTCTTTCGAAACATAAGAAAGCCCTTCAAGTCCATTTTCTTAGGCCCCGAAAGAAAGGCCTCCGGGTAGACCTTCAAACGGATTTCGGTAGCAGGCCTTCATCCAGCAAAGGAAACGGGAAAGGTAGGGGGAGGGGGTCGGCAGCTGTGTCGGAAGCGCTTGTCTTTCCGACGACCCCAGGAAATGCCTCCGCGGGGGCAAAGGGTTGAGGCCCCGGAGGACAGGAAGGGGGAGAAGAGACCCTGATCTTTTTCTTTGGATAAGGTTTATAAAAAATTTTTATGAAATTGAGAAGTATGTGATTTTGTGTATTTTATTCTGTTTTCTTGGATACTTTTTGAAGCTGTCTTTCTCCCTGAATCATGTGGAACCCTTCAAATAGATCTATGTCTAATTGCCGGTATAAAATCGCTTGCTC
Organism: Trichonephila inaurata madagascariensis; assembly: GCA_019973955.1. Classification (NCBI taxonomy): domain Eukaryota; kingdom Metazoa; phylum Arthropoda; class Arachnida; order Araneae; family Nephilidae; genus Trichonephila; species Trichonephila inaurata. The sequence continues at coordinate 200,400 of BMAV01018396.1, forward strand.
TTAGTGCACTCAGATACATGGGTTCATTTCAATTTAAATGATTTGGATACAACTACGCACGTTTTTTCTCTCTGACAAATAAAACGTTTCTCATTTTATTTATTTATTCATTTTTTGTGTATGGAGTACATGGCTTGTGAAAAAACCGGATCCAAATGAAAATGTTAAAATAAGCTGTGCATTAATAGAACAACAACAATAGGAAATGAGTATCGGAGTAATTTTTCCAACAAGTTTGTGTTTGGGTCGAGTTCTCTAAGATTAGAACCGAATACACGCGCTCTTTTTTGTCTGAAGAATGAGTGAAATTATTTGTTTTAAATCTTTTTTTGATTCTTTCTTTTCAAAATTTCCGTTTCAAAAAAACCCCCTTTCTGATTTGTTTTTTTAAACCCTCCCATTAGTTCACGCTTTTCCCCTATATATTTTATTTTTTGGGTTAAAATTTTAAAATTTGTTCAAAAAAAAATTTTTTTTAAAAGCCCTCAAGTTCAAAACATTTTTAAACTTGAAATGAATGACACTTGATGTTAATACAGTTTTTCAAATATTAATTAATTACATTAAATTTTAATTAATTATGTTTTATGAGATATATCCTAGTCAATCTTATTCCTCTAGATGGCGGCACGATTGGATAAAACAGCTTTTGTTAAATTTGTGATAAAGATTTAACGTAACCTGAATAATCATATGCTAGTTACTATGGGTTTTTTGACACTTGTTTTAACATAAATTCTTATCTATTATGTTCAGCGTTTATTAAAAAATATGTAATTATAAATTTAAAGTGGTTAAAAAGGTTTTGATGTTAATTTAAAAGGTATTTTGCCACTCAATATTGTGATTCTGCCCTATGTATATACATATTTATATTAATTGTAATTATTTGATAAAAAGTAACTTAAATAAAATTTTTCTTTGTTGGCCTACGTAGGATTTTTTTTTTAATATTACTTGTTTTTCCCATTTTTTTTTTTAAAAGGGTTCTTAAAATTAAAAATTTTTTTGCTAAAAAAATCCGAAAAAAACCCCCACCTTTGATGGAAACCTTTTATTTTTGGGGGGTTCCATTAGTGTTTCCCCTTTTAAAAGGTATCCGGAACCTTTTTCCCCTGGTTTCGTAAAAGGGGGTTCCGAAAAAATCCCCCCCGGGGGCCATTGGGAAAGGGGGCCCCCTTAAAGGGGGGCCGGATAAACCCAACCCCTTTCCCATTCCCGGTTCGAAAGGCCTTCGGGGCCCCCCGGCCCCCTTTCCCCCCGTTGGAGTGGTGTGTATGTTTGGAGAGGTATGGCAGCCCAGGTGTTGTCTTTGTTACTTAACTGTGACTCCAAATGACGAAATAACCCTCATGTTGCTTTAGAGTTTCTTTGAAAGAAACTCACTCACGTCCTGTAATTAATTTTTATTGGAGAGTGCCAACTCGTGACCTAACATTCCACAAATGACATGGAAGGGAGGTAAGGTACTATACAGGTTTAGGAGTATCTACGCGAACTGTTTTTGACGCATTCATCTTTCAGAATAGATTTCAAGTGATAGATAAATACGTTATTAGAGACGAGAATTAATTGAACAATGAAATCTCCTATACAAATAAAATATGAAATATTGCCGTAAACACACACGTTCTTTTTTTTTTACGTTTGTGTATTTTGAAACCTATTTTTTTAATCAGAAAAAACCCTACCTTATAACCCGGTGTATAACGCGCACTTTTAACCCAAAAATTAGATCGAAATTTGGGGCTGCGCGTATAAAAATGAAAGCCTTAATAATAGAAAAAAAGAGATGTATAAAAAAATTAAACTTCCTCATGGATTGAACTATTGTTTATTTATAATAAGTAAGGGCATACCTTATGAATTTATATATATATATATAAAGAGTTGTGTTCTTGAAGTATACTATTTTTTAAAAAGCCTGGGATAATACCTCGAATAAATGACTTCAAAACATAAGCGCATTACACACGTACATTTCAGGTTTATTCGCACGTTATACTTAAAAATTAAGAAATATACTTAAATGTACTTATAAAAATTAAGAACTGCAGCTTGAAAATATAGGTGTGCGTTATACACCTGATTTTACGGTATTTTGCATGTGTAAAAAACCAAGTGCTTTCATCTTTCTTTTCTTTTAAACAAATTTTGTGAATAAAATGCAATTTAACTCGAGTAGGTTTCAACTGAATCAAAATAGGGTTTCAAAACACAAGAATGTTTTTCATGATACCTTAAAAATCTAGATTTCCAATTATATTATGAGGGAGTATTTTCCCCTCTTTTCCTCCTACCGGAAGGACTCATTTCATTCTCAGGAGGAGGAAGAGGTCTTTACACCGAAAGATGTAGAAGTCTGATTCATTGGATCTCATCGTGTTGCAAAATAGCCACTTTCTTCCACTCATTGAAACTCATTTCCGATTTTTAATCTTAACACTAGAAATTATTTGGGGGATCCTCCAACCGAAACCTCTCTTTCCTTCCCTTATTTCTTTCTTTCCTTCCGTTGTGCTTCCAAGCCATTCCGTTTGGTTTCAAGACACCGACAGAGTTCTCCGTGCGTTGATTTCTTAATTTGGATCCGTCTCCTTGGCGATGGCCCTTGCAGCTGCTCCCTCGTTTGCGGCCGATAATGAAGAGCCGCCGTAATTGGCTTCTCGCGGCCCCCTTTCTCGTGTTTCGTGGGAGGAAGGCACCTGGACACACACCTGTCACACCCCTCCCCTCTCCTCGAAGCGAACGAAGGAGAACGGTGTCAGGGAGGCACCTGAGTCACGTTCGACCCCACCCGAAGAAACGAGATGTTTGTTCAGTGGGTCCCCGATAACGGTGCAGTGGGCGAGAAAAAAGAACCATTTTAGGGGCTGTGTCCGGTTAGGAAATGACAAACGAATTTCGAAAGAAAGCGCCCCCTCCGCCCCCAAACATTCGTTTAGCGATAGTTTTGTTTTTGGCACTTTCTCAAAAAATATTTGATTGGATGAGCATCCGAAGGGTTATCAAGATGCGCAGTGCGAACTGTGTTATGTCAAGCGGTAATCTTTACTTCAATCTACTAAAACAGCTGCTGTTGTGGAAGGTTGTCTTCCCCTGAATAAGATAGAGAAATGTCGCAATGTCGTCAACATATAACAAATAAATAAATTTTATTAAAAAATTCATCTTTGTTCAAGTCGATTCATTTTCTACGCCGGAAATAGATTTTTTGGATCGGATTTGTGTTTCCTTTAAAATACTCCAAACTTTAAGCGACTATTTTCGTCACTAAAATATTTTCACAGAGATTCCTTTCTCTCCATTAAGTCATTTAAATAAATAGAAGTTTGTGCTGCATATTGAGTTTTTTTTTCCCCTTCTGAGACAGTGTTGCTCAACTCAAATTTATGAGAGGCTAGTTGGGAGATGTTGAAATGGGCGAGAATTGCAACTATTATAAAATCTTTATGAGTGAGGCGTAGGTGCCATGATCACCGCTGGTCGTATAAAATGTACCCCTGTTCCAGAATATGAAGTCAGGCTAAATCCATTTCGTCAGCACGCATTTTGATTAAGAATTATTGTCCAGAAGTTTTCATGTCTTCATTTGAAAATTCTTTTGGCTCACTCCCGGGAGACGGACTACTGCAACATTGCCCCAACTCTTCTTACTTCAGATATCACGGAGTGATATGTTATTGGCCAAAGTTGATATTTATTTTAAAAACAATGCATTTTGTTTGACTTCTGTCATTTGTCTCTATACTTGAAAAGAGCGTAGAACCTCGTGAATCTTATTTTCTTAAATCCCCACTCCTTAATAAACCCCTATTCATATGAAAATGTAGAGAACTGCTTGTTGTGCCTACGAATGAATCCTCCTCCTCAAAGTATTGAGTGCTAAATGCTGGGTACCTCAGCTCTAGAGCCACATCTGGATCGCTAGTGGTGGACCCCCGACATTTTGAATGACGAGAACACCTCATCTAAATCGTCTGAGAATTGAGTAGCCTGTTAAACCGCAACCGTTGATCCTTATAATAAGCGAAGCTGCACTTGGGCGACCTTCCCCTAGGCAAAGAGAGCTTTCATTTATTAAATGTTTCTGAATGTTAATTAAACTTTTCTTTTAATGTTAAAAATATATTCCGGATTTTTACATTCCTTAATAGTCATCAGCAATTTATGTTCGTATTTGAAAAAAAGACAAACACTAAAAGGGGGGAGGGGATTACACTTTGGTTACGTTTCGTATTTTTTTGAATTTTAAAACTGTGTACTTTATTTATTTTAGAACTCTGTAGTTACCTCTTTTAGCTCTTACTATTTTTCTTTAACTTGCGAAGTATCAAGTTTTAAGTATCTTTAAAGCCCCACTGTGTGGAGGGGCTGAATCTATTGAAGCTCCAAGTATTGACGTTTACGAGATGTGGAAGCTTGGAGAGTGAGGTGACACTGAGAATTTCACCTTATCATCTAATTGTGGTTTGAGATTAGGGCATCCTCATATTTCTACCGACGTCCATCAATAATCTGCTTTGGAGTATTGATTTCCGTGGATGTGCTGTCAAAGAGCGCTTTTTGCATCGGCAGTATTATTAGATTAGGGAAGGCTTAGGGATTTTTTTGTCTTTAAAAATGTGCAGCGATTCCTTACCTTTTCCGAGTTCTTCGTATAGATTCACAACAGCGTATTCCAAAGATAATTTCCGGAAACGCCCCTGGTTTCACTTTTTTTTTTTATGCTGCTCTATTCTTTTTTGAATAGTCGTTTCTTACAGTATTCTGATTCCAATTGAATGCAGTATTAAAACGTGAGATGAAATCGTTGAGATAGATGTCAGTGAAAAGGCGAATTATAGTCCATTTTTTGTTACTTTCTACGTGTTCGAGTTATGATTTTAATATATGTCCCACTTTAAAGCGACAAGGAGGCTTTGGGCAATTGACCTTGTAAGTTTGAACTAGCGCCAAGTGACGAGGGTGACACCTGAGCTTGCTCCCTCAGTTTTTAAACTTCCACTATTTTTTCATCCGGAGTCTATGCATACATAGAAGCTTTTGTTTTGTAATACAAAGTTAATAGCACTTTCCACATTCTTTTGAAATTTCATTTCGTGAGATAATAGTTGTGAATAGAAGTGTTCTCTTGAATGAAGGAAACTTAATTCTTTTTGATATTTTTGAAAAATCTTCAGTTTTGAAATGATTGGTGTAATATAATTTTCAAACTGTGAAACTAAATAAAAATCCGTAAAGCTCCATATCCCACATAAAGATATTGACTGTAACTGTGTAAATCCGGAAAGGATTTTTAAGGTATTATGAATCTCTAAGTATGTATTATAGATTTGATTTGTATTTTTTTTATTTATGTTGTTAACTGAAATTCTAAAGAGGAAACGAAATTTTTGTAGCTCTGTCTTTTCTCTTTGTATATATATATGTAATAACTTAAATTAATATCTTTTCATAATTCGAATCTGCTTTATTTATAATATTTAATTCATAAATCCGAATATACCCTATTTCGAAACGCGTCTCAATTTATATTTTTCTAGAGGATTAAAAATATCATGTCTGTGTAGATTTATTGTTGATTCTTTAGACCTTGACTTTTTGATTGCTTTATTGGAAATTCCGAGGAAAAGAATAGTACAAACATGAATAGCTTACACGTGTCTTATTAGCCTGGTTTCAATTTTCCTTAAGCAATGATGTCATTTCTATAAATAGTTAACACTTTTCTCTTCGCTTGAACATATTTTTTATATTATGCTTTCCCCTCTTTATCCTGAAGTACTTAATCTTCCCTCTCGCTTACATTTTGGCACTTGTACGAGGCTCAAACAACTCTCTTGCATTTTTACTCTTGGAGTGAAGCCTACGCTCAAACTAAAATTAAATTAAAATACTTGATGTCGAGAATTTTTATTTTTTTTTTAAGACTGAAAATCAATCTCATCTTCACTTCAGTATCTTAATGCCATGACTGAAATTTGAATACTTTCTCTGTGATATCTTTCATATATATTTGTGTAAAACATTAATAATATTTAGTATTAGAGAAAAATTAACCTATTCTTGCACTACTTTCTCTTTCATCTCAATGGTATAAGCAAATAGAGGGGGAAATTGTTTAAATTTAAAACAGTTTAAGCCTACCATCTAAGTTTTTAATACTGAGAATTTGCTATGATATTATGGGGAGGGGGCTATCTTATTTCTGACCTTTACTGTCTTATGGAGTTTTAATATAGGATTATATGTGTGTTTTATGAATATATACAGCCACACGATTTAATCTTTTTGCAGTTTGGAATATTTCAGTATCATTTTGTAACGTAAGAACATTTTGCAACTAATAAAAACAAAGAAGCAAATTAAAATGACGGAATAAGATGATAAATCAATAAATATATTGAGAAAAAAATTAATCCAATTTCTACTATTAGTTCACACTCTCCCTATACACATTTATTTATATATATAAATCTTGTTCATATTTTCAAATGTTTATAAAATACTTTTTATTCATCCACTCAAGTTCAAATACAATTTTTTTAACCTTTTAGTGGATGACCCTTTATGTTAATACAGTTTTTTCAAATATTAATTCATTAATTAAATTTAATGACTTAATAAATAGTAACAAACAAAATAGTCCAACACGCTATATGGAAAAAATGTAAAATTGCATGGAAAATCGCTTTCTATTTTGCCACTTAATATTGTGACTCTGCCATATGTATATACATATTTATATTAATTGTAATTATTTAATAAAAAGTAACTATAATAAAATTTTTCTTTGTTGACCTAAGTAGGAATTGACTTATTTTTTTTTTTTTTTTTATTTTTATATAGTATCTTTTTTCATTTAGCTTCGTATCCCTACTCCCCTTGTTTTGTCGAATCTCCTGTCTAAGATGTTGGAAAGGTATCTAATAATATTTTTTTTAAAAAAATTACATTGATATTTAAAAAGGGGGATTTTATGACATATAAATTCTTTTAAGCGGATCATTCAGTTTTTGAAAAACACCTTTAATTTTAAGAATAACTGTTTTGTAAATTCTGATGTAATTAAAAAACATTTAAAGATTTCTTAAAGAATCAAATCGTGTCTCTCCCACACAATTACTTATTCATTATATCTTAGATATTTTCTATACTTTATTATAAGAGGTAGAAATTAATTAATTATTTAAAATAAATTCTTAGACTGATTTTGCATGTGTTCTGGAACTTGAATTAGGTTCCATTTAGAATACTGAATAATTCTTGAATATTTCTTAGCTCGTTATATTAAGAATGACTGCTTTCACATACACATTAAGTAAATAAGGAAACATGTTTGAAACTTAATAAGAACATATTTTATCTCCGCACCACAACAAAGAATGTGTTTTATTTCATTGGACATTCTCAACTCATCGTAATAGACTGTAGCTTCTGTCGTAACATTCAAAAACAACGCGGATAAAAGAATTAATTTCCCTTCCTCTGTCCCATTTTACTGTTATTATTTTTCATCCTGTCTGTGTCTTGAGCGAAGAATGTCTGTCTGACGCATTGTCTTTCTTCCCGAGAACGAAAGATGTTCTGAAGAAGGGGAGGGGGCTGCCAACTGCTGGTGGCGGCAAAAACCTCTTTTTCGGCAGCTGCTTCTCTTGTCTTCCCTAACAATCGCTGTTTGTTTCCCCTTTCTTTGCTCTCGAAGACGCCGCCTTTTTTACCGCAACGGCTGCTCCTGAATTCCTTTTCTGCCCACGCGCCCGGTTTTTATTCAAACACGTTACGGAAATGTTTTCACCAAGATCACGAACGACATGCGTTTCAAGCGAGATTTTGACGGAGCATCATCTTCGGATTATTGTGGGTCACATTCGCTTTAAGTGTTCTCCCTATGTGTTGACATATAATATTACTTTTTTGAAATAAAATTTTCGTTAAAAAGTACTACTATCATAAATATTTCATGCACCTTCAAAAGTAATCAATGCGGACTCGCACATCTGAAAATACAGTCGGACCTCTATATAACGAAAAGTCGCTAATCCCCCCCAAAATTCGTTATATAGAGATTCATTTTAAAATTTTCTTTATAAGCCACATAAAACAAATTTTAAATTCATAAACACTATTATAAAGCAATTATTCACATCTTTTCGTAAATTAATATATATTTATTTCATATATCTTACCTATAAAAAAAAAGAAAGAAAAGCTACAAAAAAACTTTCTTGACACCTTTATCCACTTCATGAAGAATTAAATTTTTTCTTTGATACTCAACCACTTACGTTTTGACATTTTCGAGCTACAAGAAACGAAGTTACCGGTACGACTGATCAATACTACAAATGAACGGAGACTAGTTCAAGGACACGAGACTCTCCTGAGGGTGAAAGGGAATATCGAAGATATTTCCAGTGAACTGGACAATGGGGATTAAAGGTTGAACTTCTAGGACGAAAGGCCGAGAATTCTATTGCTCTGGCTAGTTAGCCACCTAATGAAACCAGTTCAAGATTTATGACCACCCAAAATGTGTTAAAAGGGAGAACAACTCGAAATGTCCAAAAATACATCAAAAATCGGGAGAGAAAAAATTGAATGAAAAAAGGAAAAGTTCGTTAGATAGAAAAATTCGCAATATAGAGGTTCGACTGTATTTTCTCTTAAGGCAGGTGTGAGGAACTTGTTTTGGTTCGCAGGCTATATTGTGGGAGCGGAAGATACCGGAGGGTTGCACTTTTTTTAAAACGATTGAATTCATGATAAAAAAAATAATAAATATAACGTTAATAAAATAGCGCCACTTTCATTCAATTTATTTACTGTGCTCAATTTATATTATCTTTGCTGCACACACACAATTCCATTTCATTTTATTAAATTGATTCTAAAATGAATTGGACTACGATTGAAATTACGATAGCAACTGAAGTATGATACATTTGTCTCATTAGATACAAATGTATTCTATCATACTTTTCTAAAAAAATTTTTAAAAATTGGGAGCGTGATGGCTTGTTGAAATTCTCACCACAGCCTGCAAGTTTATATCACAGCCAGTAGCGTACACAGGAATTTTTCAAGGGGGATGGGGGTCCAGGATCGAAAGTCCACCTTTTGATTTTGTCGATTTTCAGGAATAAAAAACAAATTATTGAATAAATAATTAGCATTAATTAATAAAATTAATCATTAATAGCAAATATTTAATTCTACTTAGAATTATAATCAATCGGAAAAAAAATCCAAGCCTTTGAGGGGGTGTGGGGATCCTTAGGACATTCCCCTTGTGTGCGCCACAGCCATCTTGCGTCTCTATTTACTCTTGTTGATCCTTATGCCAGTAAACCGTTGCTCCCAAATATATGTGGACTAAAAGATCATGAACAATTTCTCCTCAAATTTCTTCATGCTTTGAAGTGTTTCAGCCGACAAAGATTTATCAGTCCTAGCATTAAACATTTCTTTCATTCTGTGATCTGCTGGCAAGTCAATAAGTTCAGGCCGTAGCTCCTCGGGTGAATTGCAGCTCAATTTTCCTAAAATTTTCTTATCACCTCTTCCTCCCAACTGTAAAGTAGTAGGCAGACTATGAGGTGCTTTTTGTTTTCCTAATAGAGAACGAAAGAAAAGCGGGGAAAGAAATATCTATTCAAAGCGCCTATTTTCTGATTCCCTTGGTGGGCCGCTCCCATATTTCGATTGAAACACAGATTTTTGGTCTTTCAATTTTATTGAATAGAGTAATCTTTCGGCTTTACAAAACATACTATTTTGTTTCTACGTCACATAGAGGTAACAATAAGTTAGATAAAATTAGAAAGACCGGAAATCCGTTTTTTTTAATATTCCAAAATTCGGTATTGAAATTGTTCAAAACATATAGCGAGTGGGAGGTGAGTTTCTAGGAAATGTACTGAAATAATTCTTACTGTATAAATATTTTTTTGAGTTATGACCCGTCATTTTAATTATAGTCTCATAAATATAATGCATTTCTAATAATATTTATTCGATTAAACTCTTATATTTTTATATTTTAATAAAACATTAAAAGTTTTGTACTTTTTCCCCTGATAAATGTATGCAGTTTATTTCAGTAAAATTTTTTATTAATTTGAGTTTATTACTTTTTTCTCTAAGTGCTTTAAATTTTTTAAAAAAAAAATTGCTCAGATATCACTTTGGATTGGGATTTTTGTAAAATTTAGATATTTTGTTTTAAATCATTTATTTTCATGTTGAAGTTTTAGTATTTTTATTGCTATTGATTCCTAAAAAGTATTTATGTTTTAGTATCCTTTTTTAAAAAAGTACTCTGGGGACGTGATCGGATGCCTTAAATAAAATAATTATAAAGCGTCTTTTTTTTGCCTTTTTTAAAAAAAAATTTCGAATACAAACGAAGAATCTCAAAGTACAGGTTTTAAATCACGAATATTGCATTTCGAAATCCTGAACATTTGAGCAGCTTTTCGAGATGTATTTCCATTCGCCCCTTTTTCTCTTTGATTGAACATTTGAAAGCCACCAAAAGGTTTTTGGCAACGGACATTTTGAGTCTCGGTCAAGTGACTATTACGACATTTGAGCTGGCACCTCCTCTTTCAATAACCACATCACACCAACGAAAAAACTGTGAGTCTCGACAGATTTAGCGCGCATCGGTTCCTCTACACGACGGGTCTTTAATGTAACTAGAGTTCCAACCATGACACGCCGGATGCACGGTCGTGACCCTAACCATTAGGCTTCTACGTCCCTTTAATGAACATTATTCTGTATTCGAAATGTCACCCATCCGGTAAAATGGTCAGCGACGTTGACTGCTGTGCCGTTGGGCCTGGGTTCGAATCCCGGAGAAGACATGGATATTTGTGAATGTATAGTGCCTTCGCGGCATGGGGGTACTTTAAATAGCCGTCGAGCCGCAAGTCCTCTCGTGAGGTGGGTGGAAGGAGAAGAGAGGTGGGAGGCCCTGATCATCTCCAGAGTGTTCTCCCTCAAAATTGGGTGAAACCGAGCTAAATCGTTCTGTCACCCGTAGGGTGCTCAAAGCTACGACTAACGACAGGCGTCACTTTGCCATGATGAATTTCGTGGGCCTTGATCTGGCCTTTGCCGATCAGGTGGCATTAGTAACAACAACAACGACTGCATTCGAAATACCACTGTACAAATTTTCGGGAGCATTTTGTAGATTAATTTTCTTTTTACGACTTTATTATTGCATATGCGGAAAATACCAAGCTGTTCTTCAAACTAATTGTTTTTATTTGATGAATAAATCGCTATGAATAATATTTATTCTGCTCATTGAGAACAGTTTATTTGATAATACTGAATGCAATCAGATTTTCTGGAACTCGCGATGAATACGCTATGGTATATAAATTTCAACTGCGGAAGAAAGTAATAATTTTTCTCCGAGAAAGATATAAATTGGGTTACAGTCAAATAAAAGTGTATTCTGTACGATATTTATTAATCTTTCCGAAATTTTATAGATTTTTTATATATACCCTATATATATAAATATAGCTTATACTACTTGCAAGAGAGCAATAAATATATTTCAGCAGTTCGAATATGTGTGAGTAATCTTATTTTTACGTCTAAGATCTTGCTTTTCAAGGTGAAATACGTGTATCTATTTGAAAGCCGAACTTAGTACTTCTTTTTGTAAAAATGAAAATTTGGGGAAGAAATTTATTACTTTTTTCTTATCTTGGCTCACATGACATTTCCCTGATTCTTCTTTACTCGGCTTAAAGATGAGCTCACTGTAGAGTTCGCTCCTCGTTCAAAAGTCGTGCTACGAGAATCGACTAAAATCGAACTTGAAAGATAAACGAAAGTGAATTAATTAGACCAAAGTTCAAACACTATTTATGTTCTCCTGGCCAATGACTGTAATATGGGGCTAAAGTAAGTTTGATGGACCTAATCAATTATGGCTCTTGGTAAAAAAATATTTCTCTCAGAATACTTTCAAACAATCAAAAAGTAAACTCAAAAAATTTCTGAATAAGACTATGGAAAACTGAAAAAAAAAAAAAGAAATAGCATGAGTGCTAATACTTCTGAGAAAATGAAAAAAATTTACCCATGAATTATAGAATCGAAATATATAGATGTGTGTGTGTGTTCTAAATTATATCATAGCTACGTGTAAGAAAATTTTAAGCTAGGACAGGACCAAGTAAAGTAGCCACAGCAATATGATAGCAAACGTGAACAGTTAGGCTTAGGATTAAGATTGCAGGGCTAAACATAGAATTATTCAGACCGTTCATAGTATAGTTCATTATAGATATCAAGACGCCTTCTCGTTCATTTCTGTATATTACTGAATAAAACATGAAGAGAAAATGCAGTTAATTATTTATTTATTTTTTTTTGCTCAAAAATTAATTTCTTTGAATGGAAATCGCCATAGTCCTGTAGTATCTAAAAATAATCTACCGAAGTTTGTAATATAAGTTTAAACTTAAATTCTTACAACCAGAAGTGACAAAAAGTACGATAAAAATTTCTCTGTAAACAATGGAGATAACAGGTTGGCATTGAACGTGTTCATCAGTTTTTTTTCCCTCGAAGAATACAACACTATATTGTGGGTGGAACATATGAAAGCAATATGTAAAATTTGAATACATATTTTTAAGAAGAGAAAATGTGTGAAATAAAATTAATATGACGCCAAAATATTAGAATAAATTCCAAACAATTTAGATATTAGAATGTAAACAAATAAAAACTTATTACAAATCAATACTATTCAACTTATTAAAATTGTATGTATTAAGAAGTTTAATGCGATGATCAAGCTCTTCATAACGTAAGATTTTTTTCTAAATATTATTAATTTTTTAAAATTAATTTATTGTTTAGTTATCTTCATTATCTAAATGAGAATGACGCTCTGTAAACAGGAAAAAATACACACACATAATAAAATCTGAAAGAGAGAGAGAGAGGAATGTTTGATAGAATATGTTAGATATTCTACCAATCAGAAAGAGCTTGACTCTGAAAGAGAACCCAAAACAAGATATCTGTTTTCTAAATAAGAGGTCAGTGGACCAAAAGGGAATACTATTTTGTTTTCTACAGTTGCTGCTGAGAGACCGAGGGCAGTGAAGTTGAGTTATTATAGGATCCCAACCTTCCACTTTAGCAAAAAATGGATACAAAATTTTTCAAGAAAATAATTCTCATTTAGCTACCAAGTTTGAAAATTCCTTAGACCTAAATTTCAAACGCGTATTCAACAGAATAAAGTACTAAAAAAAAAAACGATCTTTGTAAGATTATTATATAAATGTAAATATTAGCAAACATTTTTCAATTAAAAGGAGCCAATCGAAATTCAAAAACATACCTAAAATTTCGAATCCGTTCAGGTAAAAAAATGTGACCCAGAAACTAATGAAAGCGCTCTTTGTGTTTGAAGAATTTTAAAAAGAGTAAAAAAGCATGAATAAGGCGAAGAATATACATATACACAGCGTTATTAGATGCTATGTAAATATATTATATACATAAATTATGTAATTATATACATAGAAAAATAGCATAATTAATCATTAAAAATCGTAACATATTGGAATAAAAGCATTAAGAGTATTTTTTATTCTAGAAAATAAGAAAGAGGAACCACTGTACGGTTCGGAACGCATCAATTAGAACTGAATTGTAAACTTGAGCTCGTTTTAAGACGCCAATATTTTATTTATTTACTTATTGACATTATTTCATTTTGGCTCGACATTACTAGGCACAAACAAATAAAAATATATTCGTAAAATATATGATATATCTATATCATATAAGTAATATAATTGTGCGTACTGCGTATATTATTTATATAAAATATAATAGAAACATATTTTTGATATGTTTTTGTGATCATACGTTGATTCTCTTTAGAATTTGGTAATGGGCCGAACAACCCCCAATCCCTCTTTCCAGTCTCGAAAAAAATAGTAATCGAACCGTATTTTCTTTAAGTTTTTCGGACTTTCGGGCGTCCTTATCTCGAAAGGGATGAAGCAAAATAAATTTTTAAAAATGGAATTAAAAAAATTTTAGTTAACATTATTTAATAACTAAAAGCATATGTAAAAGGAATTATTCTCTGAAAATTTTTAATAGAACAAAAGTAAAAGAGAAACATTTTTACGCTTAAAAGTATAATAATAATAAAATAAAGCTTAAAATGCTTTTATTTTAAGTGAACTTTTTACTCGGTGAAATGTAAAAGCTCAAAAAATGAGAATCTATTAAAATGTTTTATTTGAAACGAATCATTTCTCTGTAGTTCTACACAACAAGATTTGTTGTAAAAGAGATCGAAGGTAAATGATCGCCTGATGGAAGAAAAAGATAGGGAATTGAAATATCATTTGCTATAAGAAAGAACAAATGTTCAGAAATGTATTTGTGGCTACGGTGGCCGAGAAATGGGATCATCGCGAATTCGTGGCCAGCGTTGTCAAGTTCTGGTATCACTGAAGATCCACCGTGGACAGAAGGGCTGATGCATCTCAACTCTGTCGAGGTTCAAAGTTCTCACGTTGGTATGGTGTAGAAATTTGGAGAGAGAAGTGCCATCTCAGGTGTCATCCTCGTCACTTGACCGAGTTTCAAAATGACGAAGGTCCATCGATTAACAAGCTTCAAGCACTCATTCATAGTATTGACGTTTGGATTTTAGAAAGATAAGATGGGTCTATTCTTGCCACAAATCGCTGCATGTATTTTTTTTTATAATGAACTGATGTTCATACGTGATAACCTTCATTCTGAAAGGAAAACTGTCCTGGAAAACACATAATTGTTTTGTTATTTGCATTCCTTCTCATTCCGTTCATCTTAGAACATGTCTTGAACCGTGTCCCAAGGCTCGTTCGTCAGAGTGTGATGTCAGTTTTTGTTTTCCCTAGAATCATATATGTAATAATTCCGTCTAACATACTTTTAATTAATTCTTTAATGATTTATAAATAATCTTTTTAATTCTTAGGTTTAAAAATAAACATTGTCATCTTAATCGTAATCGGCTAAACCGATTTCCGTATCCCGCGCATTCTAGCCAATCAGAACCGCTATTACGTAATAGTCACGCGCTTGTGCACAGTTGGTATATAAACACCAAAAGCTGATGGAATCGCGCTCTCTTTCTCTGCTGGCCACCATCACGTAAGATTGCTGCTTTGTTTGTCTTTGTCCTCCAAAATGCCGCTGTCTATTCAATGTTAAAACGTAAGTGTGCTTTAATCTGTTGATGTGCGCTCATAATAAAGCTATTCTAAAGCTATTCTACACCGGCCAACACTACTTCAATCTATTACATATATATATATATATATATATATATATAATGATATCGTTTATATTTATACCTATATATATATAATAGATAGTGTCGTTCTACTTCTCGACATTTACACAGTTTTTAGAGATATCTTTCAAATTCTAAGAGGTATAATGTTACTTTAATTTTTTGATATATTTATTATAAAATATTGGAATTATATGTGAAAAATAGAATATTTGCAGCAATGCTTATAGCAATTAGTAAATGTGTAGGGCATGCAGATTTAAAATTCACCTAAATAAATATTACTCAATGCTTATATTAGGTTGTTGGGAGTTAATTAGAAATAAAATAAAAAATAGTGAACCTCGTTGTCTAAGCGAAGTTTAGGTAATTTTTTTAATAGATTTTTTTTGTTTTTTTGTTAGTTTTTTTGTGAACAAAAATCTGTTTAACGTTTCGAAGTATATTTGTGTAATCGACAATAAAACTGGAATTTTATGTTTCCGTTCACCTTTTTAAAATAAAGTTAGTGTATAAACTCATTTCTACGATTATACCTCTTCCATGTTTGAAGTAAATGTATGGGGTGGCGCCAAACGATGAAAGCAAGATTTCGAACCCCCTCCCTCCCTAAATAAGCACAATCTTGAATTTTAAAACGTACTCTTTTGTGAATTTCGTACAACTTACAAAGCACTGTGCGTGTCACGAAATTGTAAATATTTTAAACAAAATGTTGGTGGAAGCTGAGATCCATTTTGCAACTGTTCGGCTCTGCTGATATTTTATTGGCTTAGAGCAGGGGTTGAGTCGGCAGACTTTTCGAACCAAGTTGTCAGTGAAGAAAGGTAAAGAATAAATTTGTAAACGAGCCATGCACACCTGGGGGGCGGGGAGACCTTCCTCCCGTAGTTGCCGCGATCAAAACTGTCGCGCACAAAATATTTTTTGACAATATATGATTATACACCAAGCACGCACAAATGAAAAATTTAAGCCTTTTTTTACACCTTGTCTTTTGCATTGTATAAGAATGAGAATCTCTCTTAATTTTCATTTTTAACCATGAAACATTTAAGCATTGCATGCATTTAACACCCAAAACGTATTTGAGCGAAACCGTCCGTGCTCTAGGATTTTCTGTTGTATCACAGTTTCCCTACACTTTTTCGAATTAATAATATTGGTTTTTTTAATTTAACTTTTTTAAAGTTTTTTTATACATATATCTCTTATAAAGTTTAATATTATTCCGTATATTCTATCGAATATTCCGTTAAAATTTTGAATGAGCTAAATATTAATTTTTGAAAAAGGGACGACACGAACGGAGGAGTGGAGGAGCAGTTAAGAGTTCTTTTGGAGAAAGCGCGTTTCCCGTTCGCTGGGTGAAGACAGCCTTGAGGAGTTGTTGCGCAATCGCCAAGACGCGTGTCTGCGGGCCAATGTCTTCGAAGGGGGCAGGTGGAAGAGTCGCGTGCCGCTCGCGTGCCCCATCTGTCACTCCCCTCCCCTTCTCTTTTATCGTTCCCTCCTTTCCCGCCCAGCAGGGGGGGACAGGCACTTAGGTTCTCCTCGATTGAAAAGAGCGGCAGATGGGATGAGGTTAGAATTACCGTTACCTGTTGGGGCTTTTTTTATTCTTTCTCTGTGGAAAAGAATCGGACCTCTTCTTAAAAGGGGGGAGGATTGCGGTAAGGGTTCCCTTTTTTCTCCGCACATACTGAAAAAAAGACTGGGGTGGCAGATGGTTTATGGGCTTCCACTATTCAACTCCTCTCCTTTTTTTCTCCCTTTCTTTCTGTCTATGATTTCACGTTATTTTATTTAGGATAAATGTTCCATGCCTCCCCCCTCGTGTCACGAAGCGTCGGAAACCGTTTAAGACGGCTTTTGTGAACACCCCGGCCTTGAGTCTGACTCGAATATCTATCGTCTGCTACAGCTTTGAAAACGCACAAAAATAGAATACTCCTCACTTTAAAATCGAGTTTTTTTAAATTTTTATTATTTTTTTATAGATGTATTGTTGATTTTTCATCTCCTACGAATGAGGAATGGGTTTCTCTTTCTCTTTTTAATTCCTTCTCTTGGAAGAATTCGAACTTCCACTGCTTGTGTGAAGAAAAATCTTTAATATAACAATGGTATATCTGACCATTTTGTTTCAGATTTCTTCGTTTAAATTTTGAAAAAAATAATAACGAGAGTAGTTACGAAAAGTATTGATTGTTATTGCTTCTAATCAGGGTATATAGCTGCATCTGAATAAATTTTGTGACCGTTATGGATACAGGAAGCACAGATTACGTCATCAATATGAATGGCTTCACACAAAACAGAATGTATCCTAAGTTTTTTTGCTGTTGAAAGTCTTTATGTATAAGAAAAGTTTTCCATCCGACATCTTATCTCATTTTAACCTTTTTTTAAACATCTCCTCGCTTACTTATTTTGAATGAAAATTAAATCATGTAACATGAACCTCTTTTTCTTTCGTTTACACAAAATAAAATATTCATCCTATTCATGTTCATTCTATTGGGTTTTTTTTGGGGCCCCAGTTATTATCCGATTTTTAATAACAATTCTGGTAAGTTGTGGGGAATGTTTGCTCTGGAGCACTTTGATAAATTAAAGAAGATAACATTTATAATAGTGACGCCCAGTAGCGCTCACACACACAGGAATTTTTCAAGGGGAGGGGGGGTCCGGGGTCGAAAATTCACCATTCTTGTATCAGGCTCCTTTTGATTTTGTCGATTTTCGGGAACAAAACACATTAAAAACTAATTATTGAATAAATAATTAGCATTAATTAATAAAATTAATCATTAATAACAAATATTTAATTAAATTTTACGTACTACATACTTAGAATTAGAATCAATCGGAAAAATAATCAAGGGTTTTTAGGGGGCCGGACCCCCAGGACCTCCCCCTTGTGTGCGCCACTGGTGACGCCATTAAGATCTATACAGGCGGCAGCAGACTGAGTGATCGAGCAGGTAGCGGCATTTACATTGAGAAACGTGAAGAGAGGTTGTTTTTTTTGCCACCGTAACCCCGACTTTTCCTCCGTCTTTAAAAGTGAACTTATTGCAATAGAGCACGGCCTTGACGCAGTTCTTAATGAACAAGACTTCGGATAGTCGCAGTTCTCTCCAACATCTTGATAACTGGGAGCAGTCGGAGACAAAGCTGGTTGACAAATATTCCTTTCCATGTGAACATCTTTGGAAGCGGATCTCTTGGCTGAAGAGGGTTGTAATGCTGTCTCACCTACTCTGAACATCAGTCTAGGGTTCCATCTGAAGTTTTAAAGGAGTGCATCTACTTCAGTGGGGCCGAGCCTCTCACTTAACGAGTCTTTCCTTTTGTGGAGGCAGGAAGACTTTTGCACCAAGACTCAGCGAGCCTCTTGGACTTTCGATGATCTTTTTTCCTCTCTCCTCCTGGTATTGGACTTCTTTCGGGTCTTGTCTCACTGATGATGAGCCACAACAACATTTATAATAAAGTAAAAGAAAGCAAAATAAAATGCGCGCATAAATACTCTTCCACCCCGACTCTCGATAGATTTTCTGGATGCGGAAATGGTACGTACGCGTGTCATATGATTATGTGGCATATAAAAAATGCGTTGAGTATCAATTGGGCTCTGAGACCGTCACTTTGACCATGGTTCAAAATGACGTCGCCAAATACCCTCGAGTAGCTGAATAGTGCAACGTTAGCATTCACTCACTCACTGATTGGCTCTGGTATTCTCGGCAATATTTAGCATTCAATGGGAGAGCATGAATTTTAAAAAATTAATTCGAACGTCCAAATTTCGTAACGAGGCCGCCACTAGATGGGGCCACCACGTTCTAGGACTTACTGTGTCTACAAAGGCTAAGTTGTGAATAGGCAGCCCCACTGGGGGAAAAAATCTATTCGTTACTAAATAAGGGGGCGGGGAAGTCAATTCATGTTTCGGGTTGTTTTTGTCGATTTATGAATTCGAGTCCTGTTGACCCTGAAGAGCAGCCGGGCTGGAGAACTGATCAATGGAAAGTCTGTCGAAGCTCATCCTCCCGTTAACGTGGAGTGGAAGTTTGAAGAGTGGGGTTCCAGCTCAGGTGATGTCCTCGTCTCTTGGTCGTAGTGGATGGCCGCTGATAGTTTCCAGTGTAGCTTCGTAGCTTGATGTTAATATTCAATGGATCAATGAAATGGAAGGAATTTTGCATTTGCCATTAAGAGTATGCATGTGTTAACTTTTTTTTTTGTCAAAATCATCAAAGTTTGAAGTCTTTTTCTTCCAACTTTATTATTGTATTTTTATGTCTCAATGCTTGAAAAAAAGTTGTTTAAAAATTATACGCCTAATAGAAATTATAAATAGGAAAGCTCTTCTCTCCCCCGTCAATATTGAAAATTGGCTTCGTGTATTCCGTTTTAAATATTTATTTATTTTAAATAGTTTTTTTTTTATTTTTTAAACAAAGGATATATACAGTTCAAATCTTTTTTTGTTTTAAGTTTATCGTCCCAAAATGAGAGAACTGAATGGTGAAAGGAGGAGATACAAAGTAATATTTTTCGTATTCGAAGAAAATTTTATTCTTTATTTAAGTCTAGAAAAGTATTTACTTTCTTTTGTCTTGAGTAACGTATCGTTTCGATATTTTTTGCAAGACTCACTTTATTTTCAGTAAGTTGAGAAAGTGATAATCTACGACCTAAATGGAGCGGTCATGCAGAAACTGACCTCTGTTGTTGCAGATGTTGACCTCTATTGTACATTATTCGACGCATTATTCCTTTTAAAAAAATCCCCAAAAAAAAAATTGAATATTTTTCAGCAAAAAATAATAAAGAAACGAAAAAAAAAATTTTTTTTTTCTCTTTTCTTTTATTTTAAATCAAGTTTTCGATGTATTTTTCTTTTTTTAAGAAATTAGATTTTTTTATTGTAAAAAACAGGTTTTGCAAGTTGTGTTGAATTGAAAATCTTGTAACCCATTTTGATTACATGGAAAATTTTGCAGCTCTACAGCTTGAGAATCGTAAACATTTGAAATATTTCTTCGTTAAAGATGCAAATAAACTGCACTTTTTTTTTAGTATGAATTAATTCATTGAAGAACGATTAAACTATTTCGAGATTTCATGAATTTTGCTATAGATATAATGGTAAAAAATTAAACAAGGCCGTGGTAGGTGGGGAGAGCCTTCTTAGAAAATTTTCTCAAAAATTAGCATAAATAAATTATTTTTGAATTTTTTTTTTTGCTTAAAAATTGCAAGAGAGGGGGTACATAATAGAAATTTTTTACATGTATGTAATCAAATTTATAAGCAACGTACATCTTGTAAAGTTCGATGCATTGCGAAGTATCCATTTGAAAGAAGATTCTCGGAACTGTGTGCATCGTTATTTTCTCGCGAGAATGCTCGGGGAAAAAATGGCCTCAATTTGTGTTTTTCTCCTCGTGGGATAGATGGCGCGGCGGAGTGCGTTTACACAACGGGTACTTCTCCGCCCCCTCACTTTCACTGGAGGGTCGATCTTTTTTCCTCCCTTCCCTGTTTGTTTCCTTTTCATATTTCATGTTTGCGTAGAGCCGAATTCTTCTGTTGTTTTCCGTCTGATAGTTTTTTTAAACTTGTGTGATGGCATGCCCTTTGATCAGACTGTGCCCCTTGGAATACACGATTCATTTGCAGAACGAAGTCTTTAGATAAGACCTCGTTCTGCAAATGGGCTGTATCGTCCGCAGAGGTGGAAAGCAGATTTGATAAATCCGTTATATAAAGAAATAAAATTTCTAAAAGAGAAACGTTTTCTTGAAAGCCTTGCTGTAACCTATTATTATCTGATGAGTATACTATTTTAGCAGAGGGTTCAAAGAGAAAAAGTTAATAATATTAATGAGAGATGAATAAAGGCTACGGAGCTAGATTTCGTCCTTAAAATTTAATATGAAGCAAATATATAATTTTTACATAATGTTAAATGCAACAGTTTTTTAAATTAACTATTGTTGAAATTCTCAAAACTATACTTTGCATGCTCAATATATATATATCAGGGAGCACAAGGAATTTTTCAAGGGGGTCCGGGGTCGAAAGTTCACCATTCTTGTATCATGCTCCTTTTGATTTTGTTGATTTTCGGGTACAAAACACAGCAAAAAACTAATTATTTAATAAATAATTAGCATTAATTAATAAAATTAATCATTAATAACAAATACTTAATTAAATTTTACGTACTATATACTTAGAATTTTAATCAATCGGAAAAATCAAGGGTTTGGGGAGTCGGACCCCCAGAACCCCTGTGTGTGCCACTGATATATATATATAGAGAGAGAGAGAGAGAGAGAGATAACTGTTAAAACTTTTATAGAAATTTTCACGTGTTTAAAATGTAAAACGTTCTCTTAAATAATTTATTTTTAAACATTGAAATTGAAATTTGCATTAGTGACCGGGTGAGTGAGTGAATATTAACGTCACCTTATTCAGCTACTCGAGGGCTTTTGGCGATAGACCACGTCAATTTGAACCACGGTCAAGTGACGAGGACACCTAAGTTGGCACCATCCTCTCCTAAATATTACACCACACCAACGGGAGGACGATGGAGCTCTCGAAAAGATTTAACGTGCATTCTGCCCTACACCGCGGGTCTTTAGTAGTACTGGGCTCGAACTCATGACATGCCTGCCATGATCCAATACCTTGACCACTGGGCTACCGCAGCCAACCGTGCTTATTTAACGTGCATTGGCTCCCTCTGCATGGCGGGTCTTCGGCGGTACTAGGCTCGAACTCGTGACCCGCCGGCGACGTCTGTTTTTTTGACCACTCATTTCCGCAGCCAATTGCATTAGACGGGATAGAACTTCTAAGGGCTCCGTGTTTGACTCGCGGTCTGTCATTTACATATCGCTTGAACTATAAGGCTGCAGACTTGAATGTGCCCAAAAGTGAAACGTACGACTTATTCTTATTTTACACGATAAATTTCTGTGTTGATCGTGAAGGGTTTTAAAGTATCTGAAAACTGTCAATCGATGTGACGTTTTGTTTCCATTGACTCGCAGGCATCAACGCCTGCTCATAACCAAATACCATAATTTTTGAGTGGGGCTGATCATTCGAAAGGGAGGTACCTTCTCCGCTATCATCTTTCACTGTTTAAAATGATGAGTCCCAATATTCTTTCGTGTCATATCACCCACGAAGAATTCGCGCGTATCTTTATCAATATTCTTACTAAAGTTTTTTTAAAAAAGAAGTCAACCTTTTAAATGTTTTACATCATTCGCGAGTAAAAGTTGCTGTTGCCATGATTCCTTTGCCCCCTTACTTCCACTATCCTGGTCTCGGGTCCGAGTACTGGTACATTAAAGACCCGTCGTGTAGAGGAGGCTTATATGTTAAATTTTTCAAGATCCAAGGTTTTCCCGTTGGCGTGGCGTTGTAGTTTGAAGAATGTAGTACTAGGGGGGTCCGTCGCCAATATTCCTCGTGTTGCTTTCTTGTACGACGTCAATAAAAATCCCCCAGATAACTTAAAGGCCACATAACTCCAGATTTAATGCGATAATATATCCCGAATTCAGTTCGACATTTATCGCTATCATTCTGCCAACCTCCCATTGTCATACAGTAGAGGTCTTCACATAGTACTTTGGATTGGTGAGTAAGGAACGAAGAAAGGCTGAGTTTGTTAACTGATCGTGGAACGAAACGATACAGAGTGATCGAGCTTCACTACGACGTCAATGATGGCTAAATTCTTCCAACTTCCGTTCCGGTGTTATGTTAAGTGACAAAATCGAATGAGCTAATTCCTCTTGGGAAAAGTCCTCTTGTGTGGAATTGCTATGGAATGATTGTCCGGAATTTTTCCTTCGATAGAGCATCCCACAAATCGTCGCTGTTTCTCCCTACCAGCGCTGTTGTCGAATCAGGAGGCTGCATTCCTGAGTATGTGTGGAATGAAGCCACGAAGTGACCGCGACTGGGGGTGAGGGAAGGGTGGAGACATATCAGTCTCAAGTCTGTTCGAAGGGGTGGCAAACGAATCGTGTAAAAATGTGCGCATCGATCGTCTGCTAAATTGGAACGGATGGAATCCCTACCTGGGCTTGATGACTTGACCCGAGGCTGGACATTGACGCGGGTGAATCAGCCCCGCATTAGATGACCCCTCTAGAGTGGGTTTTCGTTCCCAACATTTCATCTTGCGTTTGCCAGGTAGGGAGGGACTGCCCACAAATTGAAACCAGAAATATTCTTGAGGAAGACCTCCATTTGTGTTTGTATATTTATTTCCTGGTTTATTCTAATTGATGTTATATATATATATATATATATACGTGGACAACGGCGCAATTTCTTACCCTGATCAGATGGCATGAATGACATCCTAGCTAAGGCTCCACTCATCAAATTTCCGCATCACGTCATTTAAGGAATTGGAAGTCGAATTGTATTCATGGAATATAAACACTTAAATGTATATATATATATAATAAACCTCTATTATTATGAGGACTGACATCCCAAGTACAGAATTCGAGAACATCTTTCTGTTTGGTTTTTCTTCTTTTTCCACATTACTGCGACGCTTATTTTCTTTTCTCTTGCAGCAGCCTGTTTTACCGACTAGATGCTTAGCGAAACAGGATTCGTAATCTCGGCAGGATAGGAAATCACAGGCTATGATCATGTGGCTACCTCAGTCGTTTCCGAATATGGTGTTTATTTTTCTTGTTAGTATAAAATCCGAAAATTGTGTTATCAAAAAGGAAAAATTATTATTGTATGAAATTCTTGTGCTTCATCGATCTTAACATATGTATGCCACGCAAAAAGTTTTTCCTCTTTCGTTTGTTGTTGCTCAAATTCTCGCGAATTTCTTTTTAAAAAGTGATCTGCCTTCATTTCCGATTGTTCTCTTAATTGTTTAAAATCCTCTTCCACGATCTTTAGTATCCTCTCTCCAATTTATCTCGAATTGCCCACAAAGTCCCTTATGCAAATTTAGTGCAATAAATTGCATATTATGCTAAACGTGTCAACGCATTTCATAGGTTATACCGGGGATCCGAAAAGTATCTTTCAAATATAAATAACAAAAATAAATAAAAGAGATATTAACTTGCGTTTTTTTTTTTCCAGAAAGAAAATATCAACGTTTTTTAACAGTGCTTCGTGACACGATTTCAAATGCAGTTGCGCGCAACACATGGAGTCTATACGAGATTTCTAGCCTCGTTCTCTGAAGCACTTTAGAAACAACACTCTGAATGGCAACTGTCCTTCGACTTTTCACTTCTTCATTGTCACTAATAGAAGTATCCCTCGTGTATCCCTACGAGAAGTTCAAAGGTGTTGTGTCTAAAGATCTAGGTGGCCATGTTATTGGATTTCCTCTTCCTATCCATCGCCTGGGGAATTTTTTCTCATTTCCAGTTGGGTAGTGCCCTTTTTATGCTGTTCCTGTGTTGCAGATTTAAATTCGATAAACCATGCTACAATTTGTGCTTGAAACGAGAATATTTAAAAATAAGAGGGTTGCGCTATCAATTAACAGAAACGAATATTGTCGGCCTAATTATCAGACTGCGTAACTCCACTGGTGTAACTGATTTGATATGGAGTGCAACGCACCAAGCAGCGGTTGTTGTCGGGTTACCTGAAATCCAAGATGACGGCGTAGCGTTTTCCCTTTTGTTTTGTCTACGCCATTCCTCAGTGCACGCTCCGCTTTTAATTTATTCCTTCGATCAGAATAGTCACTATTTTTTTATTTCATAATTAAGCTAGATTTCGAAGGGATAGGTGGTGGCAAGATTTTAACATAAAATAAATACAACAGAAAGTAATATTAATGTATTACACTTTCCGATATATAAATTATTTACACTGTTTTAAGCGTTCATTACACAAAATTTGTAACAATATCGCACGATAAAAATATCAAAGTAAACCATATTGTAATATTATCGCCTATCTTCGCGAACATAAACAACAACTTGACGCTTAGCCCTACAGTATCAAATTAGCATCCCAGATAGAGTTACGCAGTCTGATAATTAGACCGACGATATGTTTTTATGGAACATTAAAAACCTTAAGTAAAAATATATGCTCGTTTATTTTTAATTAGTTTTCGAAAGTGTAGTCAAATTTTTCAGACACACTCTGTCATTAATTTAAGTTTGTTTGGGAACTCGTACTCGCGGCGTAGAGTTGTACAATGTCGACGATGTTTCTGTCTCACTATGGTTAAAAATATGAAGTATGTTGTCAATGGCCGTACTGTGAGACATTTTATCAAACTAAAACAACAAAGTATGTGCTAAATAGACCATTTCTGCTGTACAATAATTCTCTACCAGGATCCTTGTGATAGCCTGTGAAAATATTTCTTTAAAAGAAAAACAAACTAATTATTTCGACTTAACTTTAAAGAAACGAAATCTTATTCAAAACCTCATACATAAAAAGTTTTCATACATTATCTTTAATTGAATGATAGAACTGGCATTAAAATTTTTAAGAGTGAAGTTCGTATAGCATTGTTTTTTTTTTTTCCTATTACCTAAATTATGCAATTGATTTTATAAAAATTTAATTGAATTTAAATGCCATAAAAGGAGATGTAAATGTCCGTAATTTCTTTTGATAAAATGGATTTGGGAACAATTACGAACGCTAATTCAATAAAATGATATTAAAGCTTATCCGAATCGTCATTGCATCATTTTGTTTTTAATATGAAGGATAAATAAAATAATAGAAATATATATATTTTTCAAATAAAATTGTTTATTATATGTTTATGCTAAACAGGAAGATGAAGTGACAAAGAAAGATGAACAGAACGAACTATTCGCACATTTTTTTTTTACCTTCTGTATCCATTACCTGGTGCTGTTGCTGGTGCAATTTTGTGCACCCTCCCTCTGAAAGGGGGAGGGGGATGTGTCCTTCCTTAATTGCGGAGACGGAGCGCGGGCTGCCTCATCATCTTCCGTCGGCGACACATTACCGACGATTAAGGGCTAATTCGATTGGGGCGGCCATCAGCGGTCGCCCCGGAGATCTTGGAGGGGAAGGAGAGGACGCCCCCTTAAAAATTGGCCGCTGCTGCGGACGCCCCTTCATTTCGGATGAATCTCAGTTAATGACAACTGGCGTTGGTCATTTTCTTGGTGACAATCTGGAGCCGCGGTGGGGAATTCGTAACCAGAGAGCACGAGAGAGAAATCCAATTCCATCGATTTGTTTGTTTTTAATTCCTCTTGAGGCAACGAGAGATTCACCTGTAGTTTAGAACCACTTTAGGAAGCGTGTACTCCACATACAATGCGTAAACAATTAAGAACACTGATTTTCTTTGATTTATCACACCATGTTCTCATAATTCATGACGATGTTTGTTGGAATCAAGACTCGAACCCACGACCTATCTTTAACGAGAGATACTCTAACCCTATTCCTCTGTCTACTACTATAAATTGTGGAATGACACTAAATATTTTGGGGGCCGTGTTATGAAAATATCGGTATTTACTCGGATGTGTCATTCGACTTTTTTATTGAAAAGGTCTACCTCTAGAAGTTTTCAGCGGCAGTGTAATCTTGATTGAACTGAAATGAATCAATCCAGGGGGAAATCCAGGTCGAAAATAAGTTCTTATAATTTCTTTTTACTGACATGACACTTTGACGAATCAGTTTCTTAAAATGATCGCTGTTTTTTTTTCGTCTCTGTTTTCAAATAATTAAAAAAAAGTGTGTGTGTGTACTTATGTACGCACGTAAGAAGTTATACTTCTTCGGCGTAACAAGATTTAAATCTTTCTAAAAATCTTTAGCAGGGCAAGCTGGGCCAAGAACGAACGGCGGTCACGAGTAGAGCTGAACGATACTAACCTTCAGTCAATCGGACCAGCCAAACCTGAGATAATCACTATTTAAATAAATTTAAACTCCACCGCACAGGGACAATAGGACCAATATGGGGAGGGGGTCGAAAATGGGAATGATCTGTCCCGTTCTGCATATTTCTAGATAAAGCATTTTCATATCCGTTCCTACGGAACGCAAAGCAAAGGTTAGCTGACGCGGGGTAGAGCTCAGTGGTAGAGCATTCGACTGCAGGTCGAGTGGTCCCCGGTTCAAACCCGGGAGTCTTCTTCTTCAGAGAATTAAAAAGAGAAATAATTTTTTTGAGAATTTCGAAGGCGGCAATGATCTGTCCTGTTCTGTATATTTCTAGACAAAGCCTTTTCGTATACGTTCCTACGGAACACAACGCAAAGGTTCGCTGACGCGGGTGTATGGCTCAGTGGTAGAGCATTCGGCTGCAGATCGAGAGGTCTCCGGTTCAAACCTGGATGTCCCCTTCTTCATGGAAGTGAAGAGAAATATTTTTCTGAGATTTCGAAGGTGAGAATGATTTGTCTCATTCTGTATATTTCTAGACAAAGGATTTTCGCATCCGTGACGGTGTGCGCATGCATTGTAAAAATTTATCCTCATCCTATTTCTCTAACGCCCCAAAAGAAGTATAACTTCAAAATTCCCTTCCCGTAAGCGAGATTTTCATCATTTTGTCACTCACTTCTGCAGCAGTCGAGTCACGGGTGCCACTGAAGTGTCACCATTCAGAAAAGTCGGTGCGCGCTAAATCTGTCGAGGCTGGCGCAATGTTGAAGTTTGGAGTAGTGTCGGTTTAAGCTCATTTCAGGCCCTGGGCGTAGAAGATCTACGGGTCCCTTATCACTGGTGGATCGAAATTTATTACTAGAAAACTTAGTTAAGTCCAGCTTGTTCGGGCCCCTGGGCGCCCGCCCCAAGCCCCCGATGGATAAACCGGCACTAGTTTGGAGAGTAGGAATCCAGCTCAGATGTCGTTCCCAACACTTGATCGTGATTCAGAAAGACGAAATCCGATGCCATTTGCGTTCTTGTTATTTCAGAGTGCTACCTCAGTCGATCGATCCATTAAAATGCTGGAAGAAAACAACAGCTGCAAGAAAAATGTGAATCCTATACGATCGATTCAATATATTGTGAATTAAAAAGAAATATTTTTAAAAAAAATTGAATTTCTAAACAATATATGCAGAAGCTTTCTAAATACGCGTTTAGTCTCTTTTAATTCACATCCTTCAAAGACTTTTCCTTTACGTTGCATGCTTCATTGGTTCTTAAACATTCATTCGTTTAAGAACAAAACATATTCAGCGGATCTTAAATTCAATCTCCGTTTCCATGATCCTAATTGGATTCCTCCTCTATTCTGGAGAGTGAGGCTCTTCGGTTTGACAGCGTTTTCAACCCTCTCCCCTTTGCTTCATTGATAAGATGGAAGTAAATTCTTCAATTAATAAATAGATTAAGTAATCCGGAAAGTATTTTTTCTTCATTTATTTCATGGAGTCAAGTGAATTTTTTGTTCCCTTTCATACTGTATTTAAATAGTCTTCTGCCAGTTATTTTACTGGGGCTGTCTGCGACGCGGAGTGGATGAATGGGCTTTGAAAGAGATTTCCGCTTAAGAATCTCTTGAATGGAAGGAAAACTTGCCAAGGCGCGATCGTTTCACTTAAAGGCGTCGATACCCGTTCTTTTCCGGCACAATGCCTTTGGAATAAATCTAACGCGGAGAAGAATCGCTCCTCGAACAAAACCCGTGTATCGTTTAATTTCGAAAATGTCTCGCCCATTCATTCCTGGAGACAATGCCACCCTTAAGTGAAACGTTAGCGATCGTCTCTCTCCTTTGGAGGAGGTTCTTAAGCGGAAGCGCTCCGAATCAACAAATGTGCTGCTCTTCCATTCACTCGTTGGCGCGCGTCCCCCGCCAAGACAATGCCAAGCCCTCCCTCTTGGCGACCTACTTAACGGCTTAAAAGGCAGGAGAGAGCCTTCTGTTGACTTACCTCTAATTAATGTCTTGGTCTAATCTGGAACTGCGGAAGAGGTCAGAAAGTGGACGCGTCCGATTGCAGAGAGGACGGATCATTTGTTGTCTTCGGCTTATCGGCCAATGGGAGATGGGATTTTGTCTCTCCAGATGCCCTTCGAATGGACTTCTCTCTGCAGAAATAGATTACATTACAGAGAACTGACCGTTCCCCAACTGTAAATATTGTAAGGCGTCGTTGAGGCACTCTGCATCTCATTGAGGCTTGTTTGTGCGCGCATTAGGCACGACCCTCGTGAATACCCTCCGAGCAAAATTTCCTTTTTTATCCAGTGTTAATCTGATTGCCCTCCATTCCACAAGCAATATCTTATTGACATCGAATTCTTTTTCAACTCGGTCTTCGTAGAGTTACTACCATCATTTGAATGATTGATTTTAACAGCGTCGCTTGTATTCTATTTTTGAGAGAGCTTTGTTTAATTAGCATTGCATTTGAGCAACACAAATGGGTCATGAGTCCATTGATGTACCTCGTTAGTCAAAAGGTGACGTCTTTTTAATTATGTCTTATTCAGAGGTATTGTTGTGTGTCATTTTAAAATGATTTTTTGGGGCGATCCATGGCATTTTAATCAACTTTTTTTAAAATATTTTTTTCCAAAAAAATTTTTAAAAACCGACTTATTGAAACCGGAAGTGGCTGGGGTGGCCTACTGTTCACGAACTCGTGACCGACGTTGTCGAGACTCGGTGCTACTGAAGACCCGCCGTGTAGAGGGTCGATGTACGAGAAATCTTTTGAGGCTCAATGATTTCCCGTTGGTGTGGTGGGTGGGGGGTTTAGAAGGGGAAAGGTCCCAGCCGGGTGTTTTACTAGAATTAAAAAAAAAAAAAGAAAAGAAAAGAAAACGCTTTTAAGAAGGCCGAATTACAAAAAAACCCTTTTCCCCTTCTCATTGTCGACATTGAACACTTGAAGGACCCCTTTAAAGGCTACCATAAGGTTTCGCTAAAATTTTCCCAAATTCCCCCCGCCCTTTTGGTTAAATTCGGGAATTTTCTAAAGAAATATTTCCAGACATAAAATTCTGTTGTATCCCTTTGTTTCGGTCATTGACTTCATTATGTACTCTATGAACAAAAAAAAATTATCGTAAGTTAATTAGCAATTCAAGTCTAAATATTCTAAATATTTCTTTAAAAAAAAGAATTTGGGTCTCTGAATAGATAAAGGGTAGTACACACTGCCTTCAATCTACATCATTTAATACAAAATGGAGACATTTTTACAGTTTGTAATTCTTTTTGTCTGTTATATTCTAGTCTTATCATTATAATTTATCCATTCAAAATGTAATAATGAGGTTTCTTTTTCTATTTCCTTCTGAAAAATAATTTTACCACAGTTATTTTAGGGATAACAGAATACGTACTTTTTAAATCAATGTGTTCGTTACTATCTTTGCTCAGGGTCACTGGGAGCGAGTCCAATGAATGAGACTGTAGTTCAGTGAAACATTTTTTGGCATCGGAATCTAAGATTGAAAGTAACTCATAAAGGTACAGAAAAGAGAGACATGAACTGAAAACATATTTTTTTTACTTACAGTATCGTCGCAAAGGTTTCCTTTGTAGCAATGTTACTATAAAAATTCAAAATTATATGATCATCAACAGGAATTACGGGATTGATAACCGTAAGGATGTGAATATTAACGTCGTACTGTTCAGCTACTCGACGGTTTTTGGCAATGGACCTCGTCCTTTTGAACCATGGTCAAGTGCCGAGGACAACACCTGATCTGTCACCCCCTATCCTAATTTCCTCACCATGTCAACGGGAGGATATTTGCGGCTTGGCATATTTAACGAGGATCGGCACGGCGGGTCTTGAGCTAATCTTGGCTCGAATTCATGGCCCGCCGGCCACGAGTCCGTTATCTTGACCACTAGGCTACTGCGGCCCCTCCGTAAGGATGGGATGGACAGGTAATGTTAGCGAAAGAGAGACTGTCAGTGACGTTCCTTTAAGGTGAGAGAGTGATAATGTAAGCCTCGAGACGTAATGTTTATGCTAAAAATAAAAAAATAGGGGGATTAAACCACCCTCTTTCTCCTGAGATGAGTTGATGGTGTGCCGTCCGCGATTGGATGGATCTGCTGAAAAACGCCATTTGCGCTTGTGTTTTCCTCCATAACGGAGGTGGATTTACCATTTTTTCTCCTGGATACTAATTTTTCGGATGTCATGAATTACTTGTGGTAGTTGAGATCGGTTCTATGGCCATCCTGATCGCGAGGTTTATCGAGTTTCGATTGTTTCTTATGAGGCGTCTGAAGACTCTTTTTATGAGCCTTCGGTTGACTCTTCTGAAGAATTTTTCCATCGGATATTCATTAAGAAGGAATCCGTGCCACCTTTGAAACTAATCGCCTATCACTCCACCGACACTGCCAAGTTTGTAATAGTAATGGTGGTCCTAAGTTAAAGCATTAATTATAAACATTGCTGTAAAGAATCGTTTGACGATGATTTTTTTACTTTGTCTCATGTTTTGTGCTTGAGTCTCTAAGTGTAATTTCCTCAATTATATTCTTTAAAAAAAATATTTGTTTTCGTAACAAAGTTTATGTCATTATTTTAGAATTTTTCCTCCCCACCCCCTTGTCTCTCCGCACTCCTGCAAGAAGGGAGAAGCTAACTGTGAGAAAATAGTGTACACATTTCTAGAAAGAGTATAAAAAATCCATTTCAAAATAACCCAGGAAAAAATGCACACACACACAAAAAAGCTTTCTTTAAACATTTAGAATGTGTTTCTTTTTTATTCATATTATTTTGGTAAGATAAAAATGTTTGAAGCGAATTTAAAAAAGAATTAACAAAGAAATGTTTAGTGCTCTAATTTTTTTATTCGCATCTCTCTAAACTGAATCCTCCGAAGAAGCCAGTGAGGGAACGGCGAGAGCAACAAGTGGATCTAATCCCCATCCCCTCTCAGGGAGGGAGAAAAAAGAGTGCGTGAGAAAGAAAGAGAAAAAAAGAATCCTCCTCCCTTGGGCTGATCTATTCCATCGTCTTGTTCGTCGCTTCCACTGACCCGAAGCAGATCGCCTTCTTCTCAATTACCGTCTGCTACCCGATCACCCTCCCCTGAGGGTGAAGCAAACGATAAGAAAAAACCTCCTGGGGAGAGGAGGGTATTAAAAACTAATTGGCAGATGGATTGTTGCCGCGGTTAAACATTTTTTGTTTTCTCCCCGATTAAGCGCTCGTTGATAGGGCGGGGGTGGGGATAATGGGTATCGACTCTTCAAATCCTCCCGCGTCTTTTCAAATGTTTGCTCTGTGTCGGAGGGAAAAAATACTCCGGTGTGAGGGGGAAAAAAAGAGTTTACTTAATAGATATTTTTTTCTCCTGTATCTCCTCGGGGTTCTCTTGTTATTAAACGTTTTTCGAAACTGTCTTCATTAATTGATTCGCTTGTTCTTTTATTATTGTGAGGGTGAGGATTGCTTTCCCTTTTTCCCCCCTCCCCTAATCATCGAAAAAACGTTTGTCTCCTGCGGAGGGAGAGGCCTTTTAATGCGGAGAGGGATAAGTATTAAATGTGCTTGTTGAATAATTTCTCGGTGTATTTAATAACTCAAATAGAAATTTTAGGATGCATTTTAATCTCCTTGTTATCGGTTTCATGAATAGCTTTGGAGGAGGGAGGGGGCATTTTTTTAATTGCTTCAATTTGTTCTTAAATACGTTTAATGCAATGAAATATATTTAGAACAAGAATGTTGGTACACAAGAATGCAGTGGCGCATGCAGGGGATCTGGATCTCCTGCACTCCGTATGTGGCCACTACATTCTTGTGCACCAACATTCTCCCTCCCCATTAACCTTGATTTTTTCCCCATTGATTAAAATAGTTCATAAAATAATTCCAAGCAAAGAGGTAACAATAATGATTAATAAGTAATTTAGTAGTAATAGTTGAGTAATTTAAGTATTTTTAATAATGTTATTATATTAATTAATGCTAATTAGTTATTCAATAATTTATCTTTTACTGTTTTTTTTCCTGACAATCATTTAAATCAAAAGAATATGGTTGACGGCGTATTGAGATATGAATGGTGGACTTTTGAGCCTCGAGCCTCTTAAAAAATTCCTGTTTGAGCCACTGTGTGTATGAACTGTTCCGAATTAAATTAATTACTATAAGCTAGTGTAACTTTTAAGATTTTTTATGCATTGATAAAATCTTAACATTAATTTGTTTGCTATTTTTTAAATTTCCAACACAGTCATGCACTTGTTTCATTATTGCCATAATTAATATCATTCGCTTTCTAACCACTGCAATTCAACCCTCTGCCTGCCTTCCCTCCTAGCTGGGATGTCTGGGTTTTCAATCCTTTTGTTGAATTTTTAGTGGAATCCAGAGCTCGGTTGGGAAACTCATCCATTCAACCGGAATCGCCAAAGGATGGACGCAACCAAATGGTTTCCTAAGTCCGCAACATGATGGGTAATTAAGGTTTCGTTATAAACTGCGATTTCATCGAACAATGCTTGAAACAAAGCGATTGGCTTGACACGGAATCAAAGCGATCCCTGTCGTGCCATTGCTTACACAATTCGACG
The DNA here is from genome assembly GCA_019973955.1 of Trichonephila inaurata madagascariensis. Lineage (NCBI taxonomy): Eukaryota > Metazoa > Arthropoda > Arachnida > Araneae > Nephilidae > Trichonephila > Trichonephila inaurata. The sequence goes on from BMAV01018396.1 coordinate 234,326, forward strand.
ACAACCAATGGAAATGATCCTCCCGTAGAATCTGGTTCGAGAACCAGACCGCGCAGTACCGCCATTGGCGCACATTTTTGTCACATCCCCTCAAAGAGAACGAATGAGCGAAAGTATCGGCATCTTTGTGCCAGCCGAACTGACCCTTGCGCCCGGCCTTTGTCCCTCTCCCATTGATGGCCAAAGAATGGGCGCAAGTTTCCGTAAAAGAACCATCTTTCATGTGCGATGACCGTGCGCCTGACCGGCCCTTTGTGACATTCTAAATTGATTCGAGTGATGAGTCCGAATCGAATGTCCGCAAAGAACGCGCGGGGATTGTCTTTAACTTGCTGTGAAAGCGACCCGCACAATGTCGAGCACACAAAGCAGCGCGAAGAAGTGATTTATTATTGCGATGATACTAGAGAAAGAGCGAAACTTGAATAGTTTTGAAAAACACACACATATATTTGTGGCTTCAAATTCCATCCGAACGATAATGATACTGTCATTCAACGCGTATACCTCTTTTTATGTAGAGTGATTGAGAGTTTTTGAAGCGTGGCACTGTTTTGCCACACAAGGACTACTGGCGACGAGTCTCGGGATTTTGAAATTCATCGGTCAAGGGACGAGGACGACAACTTCTTTCTCTAATCCACCCCACCAAACCAACGGAGGACTCTGAATCTCGACAGATTGAACGTGCATCAAATTCCTTTACACGGCGGGTCTTAAATGGACCCAGGACTCGAGCCCACGACACACCAGCCACGAGTTCGTCGTGACCTTAACCACTAAGCAACCGCGGCCAGCTCTTTTTAGGTAAAAAGGAGCAAAAAAGAAGTATCATTATTTGTTTTTCCCCATCGTAAATAGAGTAAAATGTTTTAATTTTTTGACTAAGAATGATCCCTTTTTTATCCACTCTGGAGTGATGATAAACATATTCCATAACACTGCTGAGTTTTCCCCGAAAATAAGATGGATCTTATGTCATTTTTGCCTTTATATTTTAACGGCTTATTTTCAAGGGTTGGCTCATTTTTTTCATGTACAATAATTGTTACATTTATTCAAATGCAGCCAGTTCATCTGAAAGTGTCATAAAGCTATTCTAAGCTCGCATTTCTGAAGGAATCACCCAGTGCCGTGAGGCTTTGAATTCTTTAAGCGATAGGTTTAACTGTGGCGTTCTTATATCAGTCCAACGAACCAACTCTTGGTCCGACTCTCATTCACAGGGGAGGCTTTCAACTCAGAATAAGGAAATAAGAATTGTTGAGACCCGGTGAACACTGTCGCTTCTTTGTACTTATCACCTACTGGACGAGAATTAAGTGCACCCCTCCCGTACGCCATTTTGGGATGTGATTCAAAGATCCAGGATTTTGTGTTAGCGGATAGTTGCAAGATTCTTACTCGTGATGGCTCTTCTGTAGTCGATGGAATCCCTTCAGATTCCTACAAAAAATTTTTCTTCTACTTGACGGGTGAGCTCCTTCTTTTTGCATTTATCTGTTTTGAAGTGATTATTCAGTCCAACACTCATCGTCCTTTGTAATACTTGACCTATCGAATACTGACCATTCTAAAGAGCTGCAATGGGTCATTTGGCCATCTCTGGCGGGAATACTGTGACCACACTTGAAAAATCACGTTGGGGAAGGATTTTCGATTATTTTCATTGAAATAAGTTGAGAAATTGAGTGTGCGTAGCTAAATATTTCTATGGTTTATTATTATTATTATTCAACATGATAATCGATTAAATTTAAACATATTTCTTTTTGCGGGGGGAGGGGATGTTCTGAATTCAAGTCTTGTTCTTAGACATTAAGTGCTAACAGCTTTAAAATAGACATACATCATAACTTGTCTTACATTTTTTTAAAAACTGAATTCCCCCTTATGCAAAATGTTTCTCTCTCTCTTTAGAACGCATCCAATTCTTTTTCGTCAGAATAACAGCTATCCCCCAAACCTTCTACTTAAATATTCTTTTTCAGTGGAGCTTTTCAGAAATGCTAGCTCTGGTTTTTTTTATCTCTTAGAAAAACCCAAACACACGGTAAAGCATCAATATTTCATTTGAATTATGTTGTACATCGACATTTTCCGTTTTTTTTTCTTTGTAAGTCAAACTATAAAGGCTATTTAAATTGTGTGTTAAGAATATACATATACATTTGAATAAGAATCCTAATGACGAAAAGGAGATGCTATCATCTATTTTGGTTTCATCAGAAATCTTCTTCAATCGGAGCTGAATGAGATGTGCGTTTCAAAAGAGTCTTGCAAGGGGTTGTCGATGAACAGGAGAACAAACACCAGGGCGCGATCGAGGATTCTTTTCGGGGCGTTTCAAAAAGAGCTTCTTCTCCTCGAGTGTCGTTTCGCTCGGGAAGGCGTGGAAAAATGTCGCGATGCAAAACGCGTCTTCAAGAAGATTCTCTCTGTTTGCTCTCAGCGACAGCGGCTTGAGTCCCTCAGCACCGCCTGTTGAGTGAAAGTTTCTCGAATTTGCTGCATAAAGTGGCTGCATAAAGGGCTATCTCTGCAGGAAAAAATGTTCCGTGCGTCCTTTTGCTGGATTAAAATTCAATTACACAATTAAGTGATTACTGTGCTTGTAAAAATCTATTTTAAGAGTCCCCGGATTGTTATAATAGCACTCATTCAAAATAATACTTCAAAATCAATTCATGATCCAGACATTATCCGACAATTTGTAGTTATAACATTTCTATCACGAAATGCAATGGATGTATCTCCACCTCGAGTGGATTTGAGAAAGCGTAGAAAAAGTAACATGAGAGACACATAAATGCCAGATAAGCAAGAGCGGAGGAAATATCCTGGGAAGTCTTGACAAAAATAAATTTATAAAAATTTGAAACTGTTTTCATATTTTACAAACTTTTCTTCTCCTCGAACCTAAAGACCGAAAGGAAAGGAGTTTTTATAACTTCCACGTGATCGGTTTATTTATTTTTTGCCTGTCTAATTATTCAAAATTTCATGTTAGACTGTCATAAAGTTAAACGAATTTATTTAAAACGATGCACGTTATTTATTATAAAATCAAATATTTCAAAAACACACGTTCTACTTAATACGAAATAAATTCCTGAATTTAATCTTCAATTAAAATGCTTTTTCAGGTTTTAAAATACGTTGGGGGAAGTTTTTGTTTCTCCGAATATTACTAATTTTTTTTTTTTAAGATAAAAACCCATCTAACGTTTTTTTAATCGAGAATATATATCCTTATTTGTTGTTTTTCTTTTAACTGCAAAGTTAAATTTGAATTGTTTGTTATATTCTTCATATCAGCCTCATTTTAAAACACTTTTATTATATATATATATATCTTTTCTTTTAACTCATTTACATCAAAACTCGAAATTATAAAGTTTTGCTCTGATGCAATGTTGATGAAAACAAAAGAAATATGTCGGTGGATATAAAATGCTTAGCGCGAGTATCAACTCCATTCACTTAATAACTGTTTCCGCGATAGTTTATAGCTAAAATCACAAGTCGATCGGGATGTTGTGTCTCTATTCCTCTCTATGGTAGTTGACATTAAATCGGATTGAGTTTCTCGTGCGACGGGGTGTGGAAGTTTGCAGAATGGGTTTCCAGTTTTATTCTAGAGGAAGGTGGAATTGAATAGCAGTCGTGCAATTTCGATTCGAATGTGAGAAACGAAGACGAAGGAAGTAAGTGACCAAGGGCGTCTCTGACTCGCGCCACTCTCCCTCCGCCGGGGCGCGCCTTTGTCTCGGAGTAATGCGGCCCCATTTTTCTGGTTCGCTCGTTTCGACGCCTCGCCTCACAAAAGGCAACATCCCTGGCAATGAAGGGGGAGGGGGCGAGAAGAGCAAACAACCCTCTTTTGTGCTGCGCCGGCGAATAAGAATGTTTTCTGTCTAAGGTTCTCTCGGGGTGTGATTGTTCTTGGGGTAATTAGAAATGTGCGACTTCACAAAAGAATTTCCAAAGAGTGCAATCGAACGTTTTTTTCATCTCCTTCTTTGATTGGTTCGTAATTGCGGCGTCGTTCCTTCGAACTCGTCTCCAGACGCCCTAATGAGATGACGAACATCGAATGAAAAGCTTTTCTTACGGATCCTATTTACTTTGCCATTGACGGCCGCCCGGCTTTGTTCTCTGGAATCTTCGGATTGCGTTCCCGTTCTCTCCCCGTTTTGTTCGAAAACGTTCTACCTTTTTTTCCCCTTCCCTCCCTCTGCCTCCTCCTCATCAAACACAGCGCGAAAAGAACATTCTCTCGCCTTGCAGAGAAGAATAAGAAACGTTTAGTCAGAAGAAGAAAAAATAAACGAATGAATGGGAATCACATTGTGTCTGCAAAGACAAAGGAATTAACTCGTCGAGATGGCAAAGAATGACACTTTTTTCAGCCTCCCCTTTTCTCTGAAACGGTGTTGTTTGTTGACTTATTTTCTACTCGTTCGAACTTGAGACTATTTTTCCGATTGCCGTGGTTATTGTTCGGAGTTTCTTGATTTGCCGCCGCGAGGATCGATATGGTTTGGGTGTCTCGCAAAACGTTTCTCTCTAACAGGGGTCTGTCGTTGCAGATTTTCCCTGGTTAAGTGACAGAATTGTTATGATCTTATTCCGGTATTTTTTTTTTTTAATTCTTGACGTGTGTGCTAAAACAACTTTGCTGTCTATAAAAGTTTAACACGCATTGATTCCAGTTTTTTTTTTTTTTTTTTGCTTTTTGTTTTTTTAAAAATTATTTTATGCTTAGAAGAGGAATTGGCAAACATGCACGAGTATTTCTAATTTTCATAAAGATACATTCATGAACGTAAAATCCTGTGAGCATTAATTATAAAATGCCATATATATATATGCACACACAATAATTCCTTTAATTTAATCTTCAACATTTTAATTTGTAATGGTCCTTATTATCCTTCAGGACTCTCATGTAAATAATTAATTATTGCCTGCTCGCCTGACTTGACTGTGTCCCTTAGAAATGAACAGCTTTGCGTTTTTAAAGTAAGATTGCATCCGAATCCATCGTATGATATCTGTCCACCGATAGAAAGCTCCGTCCTCGGAAATCACGCAGACTTTCGGTTGCCGCTTCATCCCGAGACTTTAGAAAATTCTGCCCACCTTTTGTTTTCGTTTTGTGGCCTGCTGCAGCTCATTCTTGTGTTTGTGTTCTTTGTTGTACCTTCCATATTTGTGTTTGCTCTTTGAAATGTCCTTCTACGTCAAAATCAACTAGCCTATACCATCCTGTCAACGACATTTACATCAACAAATTCATAATGGAAACTAAATTCAGCAAATAATTTTAACCCCACTCTGCCTACAATATTACACACACACAATATATATATAATTCACTTAAATGTGTTCCCTCGAGGATTTTAATTCAAAATGGTCTTGAGTCCTCCAGGACTTCTCATGTTAATTTATAGTTATGGCAGGAAATAGCCATAAACTTATCTCCCAAAAACTGAAACCTCAGCATTTTTAAATCAGGAAGATGCCGTCATGCATCCTCTGCGTATGTGAACTAATCAGAAAAGCCTTTACCAAAGACTGCTTTTATGAGCCTCCTCGCGTGTTAGTGTCTATCTTTGTGTGCTTTATGTTTGTGAATGTTTTCTTTACTTAACTAAATAATTGTGAATTTAAAAGTACCGCCTCATCCCTCGATGACTGCAACCAATTAATTGATTCTATTTTACAAAATGTCGTATTACAAGTTAAAAATGTCGTAAGCCAAAACCAAACTATTACATATATACTTTTTAGCTTTTAAGGGGACGGTGGACCATTAAAAATAATTTCTTAAATTGTTAGCTTAATTAGCTGAAAATGGAATCAATACCGTAAATGATTGTTATATTTCACAATTTAAATGTATTTTTTTAAAAATCTGTTATCAACTGATTTTTTTAAAAATTTAAATTTTTTTAAACTATTTTTAAAAATGCTCCTTGCGCATTAGTTTTTTAAGATATGTACATAATTTTTGTTTTATATATTTATGAACTACAACAAAATATGTATGTGCATGGATTATAAATTCAGAATAAAATTTGATGGAAAAAAATGAATTTTCTATATTATATGAAATATTTCGCCAATTATCACACACTCATGGTATTCGGAACAGCACAATATATAATCCGTTAAATTTTTCAGAAAACTAATGCACAAATTTGTGAATTGTATCCTCTTTTATAAGTTGCGAAAATTTCAAAGAGATATGACGTAATTTAAAAAGCAAGGAGCATTTTACCTAACAATGAAAATGGAAAATTTGAGAGCTAAGAAAAGTGCATTTTAAACATTTATTTGATTAAAATAAAAAATAATTCAGTAATTATTAATGAAATTGACAAAAGTCCTTGACAGAAATATTCTATGAAATATAAAGGATAGTATTAGTATAAAAAATCAAAATCGCAATTTTGACCGAAATCTGACAATGTGAAGGTCCACCCTTCCCTTAAAGAAAATTAAAAGCTAAAATGAAATTGGAAAATGAAGCACACATATACAAAAGTAATAAATTAATAAGGATCCAAAATTAAATTAGTTATATGCTTCAGGAAGGCAACAAATTGGAGAAATCGTTCTTAACATTTTATTCTCTTAGAACCCCTTTTCTAATTCCTCATTTAATTTCGTAAATATCCAGAATTTCGAATGAAAATTATCGATAGCCTGAAAACCTGAAGGCAAAAGATGTCACTCCTCAAATGATCCTTGTGAACAAGATTTTAAACATGTGTGAGGGAAAAAGAAATTCAATTTATTCTCAAGATAACTATTAAAAATTAAATTTTATTATTAAATAAAATTCTTAAATAAGACAAAAAAAAAGTAAGTTTAAAAACGTTTGAAAAATGTTTTAAAAATTTAAAAGATGACAAATGAATGATGTAAGAAATATATTCTTTTTTCAACTTGTTAGAATTTTCAGGAAGTGGTGGTGGGGGAGGGGGGAAGCTACCAACATCATCAAAAAAATCCTTGTACGCTGTAACGATTATTATTAAGACAACACATGATTTCGTAGTCGGAGAGTGGATGGCGTATTGCCTGAGATTTTTTTTGTAGGGGAGAAGGCTGCCCAAAATGCCTTTCCCCTAACGTTCCGAATAGACTCCTCTAGAGAGGGACATGCGAGAGACCGGTTTTTGAGGGTGCCGGGCTGGAAGCAGAAGGTAAAAACGTGGTCTGGATGTAAGATGGTTTTTTGAGATGGGCTTGTAAATAAATTGTACATATTTATATCTCTAGCCTGACTGTGAGAATTCGTACCCAATACGTTACAACGCCAGTCACCTTTGGAAAGTAATTCTGAATTCAAGAATAACCTGAATGTATGGACATCTTTTCTGCTTATGATTTTTTGCGTCACAATCGAATGTTTCCTTGTTAATGAAGCGAATGACTTTTAAGTCATGTTTTTATTTCAGAAATGAGAAATGGAGTTGCTAAGAAGTTGATAAAGTGAGATTTCTTTTATGTTTGATGTCAAACTGGGAACTAGGTTGGATGTCGTCAGTGCAAATGGGATCAAAATTTTAACTGCGTCTATTGTGGTTCAAACGCAGTAAAACTATATGTACAGTTTTTCTCTTAATGTTGTCTTCCTGGATGAAAAAAAAAAGTCAACATTTTGTTCATCATGGAATGAATAGTACTGTAATAAATACGGTTAACAAATTTTTGTGAAAAAATATTCAGTGAATAATTTTTTCCTAATTTTCTTTTTCACAAAAGTCACTTAAAATTTTCGAAAGCTATTTCCTTTTCTAGGAAAAAGTCAATCATTCTTCTTTAATATGTATGAGACATTAATTTTTGTATTAAAAGTAACAAGATAAAAGAGCTTTCTTTTATTACGATTACTTTTGTTAACTATAATTTGAAACTTAAGTATTCTTCTTTCAGCTTCATTTTTAAATTATTTAACACAATAAACATAGGTTTTTATACGTAGCATTCGATTTCCCCAATAGATGGCGGCACCGTCTGTCTGCGGGAAGTACGCAGCATCTGTCATCTCGGTTCTCATGTTGTACTCTCATGCATAGAATCGTTTGCATTCCCCTCGTTCGATGTAACGGTTCACTTCCCTGCCACCTGTCTTGTCCCCCCACACCTAAATAGACTCCACCCTCCTGTTGTTCGGAATGGCCTTCTTTTCCCAGCAAACTATCTTTTCGTCCAAACAGGCCTCGGAGAACGAAACCCCATACAAATGGTGTCCAAAAGAATAATTACTTGGGTAAAACAGATGCGTGGGATACGCTTGGAAGGGTTTCCGCGAACGACTGCTTTTAAGAATGAATAACGCTATTGAAAAAATAGAGTAGTTTTATTATACCTCTTTCCTTCTAAAATAAATCAGTTTTCCCAGTTATGCAAGTATGTACAGTGGGCCACAAAAGTGTTCATACACTTGCAATTTCTTATAAAATTTAATGTTTTCGACTAATAAAAAAATAATATATTGTAATTGTAATTTTTTTTACATATCTGCAACTTATTCTTAATGGAATGACGTAATTAATTTTTTTAAAAATAGTATAACTACTTTTTAAAAAATGAATTATCAAAAAGCTACTAAAAAATTACGCCACAAAAGTATCCGTACACTTAGCAAAAATCTCAACTTAGCTTTAAATATTGTATTTCTTTCTTGAGTACTTAGTAGGATATCTTTTAGTGTCCACAACAACTTTTAAGCGTCTTGGTATAGATTTAATCAGTTTTTTGTAATTTCTGCATCGATTTTTCACCATTCTTCTGTGATTATTATTTTTACTTCACATGATGCGTTTATATATCGTGTTCTCTTTTTTTTTTACATCAAAATCTCACCAAATATGTTCTACTGGGCTAAATAAAGTGATTGAGGAGGTGTTTTCATAATTTGGGGACAGTTATAGACACCAGTGGCGTACATTGAGAGCAGTGCGCTTGGCGTCATTATCCTGTTAAAAAATGAAGTCGTTTCCAATATCGAAATTTCGGGCAGATAATTTAAAATTTCTCTTTAAAATAATTAAATTGAACTCATGATTCATAATACCATGAAAAAAATACCAAATTACCTATTTCTGAGGCTAATTTACACCCCCACGCCAGAACACCTTCACTTCCATGCTGAAGCATGGAAGTGAAGGAGTTCTTGTTCTACATAAATTCATGGGATTAAACTCCTTATTTTTTTCATTTACAAGCTATTATAGGCGCATCGTAACCCAAAATGTTGAATTGTCTGCCATCCCAATCAATTTGCTGTCAATTTTGAATTTTCTGAAACTTAATTCCAAGAATCTAGTTGGATCAATAAAACATGGAGGTAGAAGTGTTCTTGCGTGGGGGTGTAAATTGGCCACAGAATTAGGTAATTTGGTATTTTTTGTTGATATTGTGAATCATGAGCTCTATTTAAGTATTTTAAAGAGAAATTTTAAATTATCCGCCCAAAATTTGGATATTGGAAACGACTTCATTTTTAACAGGTTAATGACGCCAAGCGCACTGCTCTCAATGTACGCCACTGGTGTCTCTATAACTGCCCCCAAATTATGAAAACACCACCTCAATCACTTTATTTAGCCCATTAGAACATATTTGGTGAGATTCTGATGTAAAAAAATAAAACACGACATATAAACGCATAATATGAAGTAAAAACAATAATCACAGAAGAACGGTGGAAAATCGATGCAGAATTTACAAAAAACTGATTAAATCTATACCAAGACGCTTAAAAGTTGTTGTGGACACTAAAATATATCCTACTAAGTACTAAAGAAAGAAATACAATATTTAAAGCTAAGTTGAGATTTTTGAAGTGTACAAAGACTTTTGTGGCGTAATTTTTTAATATCTTTTTGATAATTAATTTTTTAAAAAAATAGTTATATTATTTTTAAAAAAATTAATTATGTCATTCCATTAAGAACAAGTTGCAGATATCATTAAAAAAATTACAATTACAATATATTAATTTTTATTAGTCGAAAACATTAACTTTTATAGAAATTGCAAGTGTACGAACACTTTTGTGACCCACTGTATATGCATAATCATAACAACAATAAAAGGTTATAACAATAATAATAATACATTAAATTAAATACATTCTAAAAATTTTGCATTGTAATTTTCAATGAACTACATTATTATCTGTATGTATTGCATATATTATGATGTTAAATAATAATTCCACTAGTTTTTGTTGGCAACGATTTTCGTTAAATCGTTGATTCAACGTAGATTTGTAACAAATCTATATTTATATTTCTAACAAACTAAAAGTAATAAAGAACCTAATGGACTAAAATTCACGAGGGTCACATGATAAAGACAATCACGTGTTCTTCATTGAATTCAAAACAAACTGACTTGTTCTTCTACTTGAAAATTTAGATGAAATTTCAAATTTGATGTTCAAGAATCAAGATTCTTCAAAAAGTTTTTCAAAAGTAAAAAAATATATATATTATACGTGTATGTTTTGAAATCGAGAGCATTTTGTTTACTTATGCTCGTTATTATTGTTGACAAATACGTTCTTTTTGAAGAAAGTTTCTGAAAAGAAAACGTTGGCAACAGCGAAGCGTTAGCTGGTAACACATGACTGTGGTTATCATGTGACTATGACGTCACATAAATTTAATTCATTATTAAATTTTTACCTTTTCGTTTTTAAAAACTTTTGTCCTTTTTTGTGAAATGATTTATTTTCTAATTCTGTTAACTGGATCGGAATGTTGATTTCAAGGAATCAAAAGAGGTGCCATTATTTATTTAGATGGAATTAAATTCACGAATGCTCTATTTCTCCAACGTCACTAAATCAAACCATTCGAAAAAAGTCGATTATTATAAAGTAAGATTTTTGAAATTAACTTATGTGTGGCACGGTGGAGAAAAAATTTCGTTACGCGTTACCACAGTAACGGTTACCCGATGAAAGTAAATTAAAGATGTATGAAGTTCCTACTTTTACCACATTCTTAGAAAAGCTGTCGCGAGTTTAACAAATATTCATATCATAACCACGAGATGTAATTTAATATATATATTTAAACTAAAATAAATTCAAAACTCTAAGAAATTTATAATAATAAATGAAACAACTCAAGTTGTATTGAAGCGATTTTGTATATAAAAGATTTATGGTTTTAAGTAATTGGCAACAGTGAAAAAATAGATAAAAAGAAGATTTAGAATGCCGAGTTTTTGTGTGGTTGTGAATTATTTAAACTAATCTGTTTTATTATAAATTGTACGAAACAAAAGCCATCTAATTCTTTCTGTCAAACTCAGACAAAAAACAATTACAGAATCAGAAAGATCATTTTTTTCCTGTCGCGATACGATATGATTTTTTCTACAAAATAATGATATTTTTTATTCTTTACGATTTTTTCTACAATGAGTCAAAATCGATACGTTTTTATGAAAATGATACCGTTCCGTTCAATTTTCTTTCGCGTTAATGAATTGATATTCTACATTAAAAAAAGTTCATGCTTTTTTCTTTTAGAATCAGTCATTTAAAAAAAAATGCCAAATCTGGTTTTTTTACTTAAAATTTTGAGTATTTTTTGAAAAACGTAAGTATTAAATAACTTCGTTATTTATAAAAATAAATCTCACGAAACTTTTTTTCTGAGTGTAGAACAATATTATCCATAATCTGCACAAAGATTGAAAAAGTTGCTTAAAAATCACGGTTTTTAAAATTTTTTTGACGTTTTTCGTCAATTAGCCTTTTTACGAAAATGTTTTACTAAAAAATTATTATTAGATGTTTCGTTTAAAAATTACCATTGTTTTCAATCGATGTGTGAAATTGTAAGCCATTAACTTAAAAATTAAGCCTTCAAAAAATAAAAACTTTAATAAAAAGTGTGATTTTACGAAAAGCCAAGGGTTTGGCGACGAAAACCAGTTTCGCACCAAATTGGCAATCAACATCTGCTTTATCACGTCAACTTCACATTTTCTTAGGGGTTAGACTAGAAAAACTGGAGACAAATGAAAATCACCGATTTTGGCGATGGGAAAAAATGCGAATAGGTATATTTTTGCTTCAATAATGACATCTCTACTTAGCAACATTACTAACTACTTAGTAAATTTGTAATAGTAAGTAGTTAGTACTTTTACTTCATGTTATTTCGCATCTTTTATCATCATATTGAACTCTATTTCAAATATTTTTTTACCGGCCCTGCCGGATGCGGTATAACATTCGTCATTAAACTTTTGATGGAAATTTACAATAGCTAACAATGATGGATACTGTCATGCATATATAACTTGTGCTTCAACTGGTAAAGCAGCAGTAGCTATTTCAGGAACGACTGTTCATACAGCTTTAAAAAAGTTTTTAACAAAATTACTTCCGCTACATTCCGAAACTGCTCAACAATGCAGAACTCTTTTCAAATACATAAAAGTCATAATCATTGATGAGATAAGTATGATCAGTTCTCAATTATTATTGAAGGTTGATTCCAGATTAAAACAAATAACTGGAAATTTTCAGTCAAATTTTGGTGGATTAGATATTATTTCAATAGGAGAATTACGTCAATTATACCACCAGTTCGTTCTACGTTCATCTATAAGCAACCAAAACAGACCATCGTTGGACCGATTTTATGGCGAAATCTAAAATTTTATGAACTAAATGAAGTCATGCGTCAAGCGAATCAACAATTTTCTTCTTTACTTACAAAAATTGGAAACGGCGAGCAACTTGATGAAATAGAAATAACTCTAATTGAGTCTCGTTTTTGTATTGTGAGAGAACCTGAATTAAGGTGTCCTCAAGATATACCATTATTGAACACTAACAATGCATGTCCGCATATGCATTCAATATTTTATTAATATATATATATATATTGAATCCATATGCGGACAGAATAACTTCAACTGCAAAAGATGTATATATTGGTTGTACTTCAAAAGAACAAGAAACTTTCGTACGTCAAAAATTACGTAAGATGTCATTAATTGATACAAATGGATTGCCTTTTCAAACAATTTATGTGAATAATATTTATTACATGATTACCACAAATATTGATGTGACTGATGGATTGGCAAATGGTGCAGTCGCGGAAAGCTAGTTCCTGTAGAAACAAATGATGAAGGATTAGTCAAGACAATATGGCTTGAGTTCTCCAGATTTACCTCAAATAAGGGAAAAATTAAGACGCAAAAAGACAGTTTCGCCGTATCTCTACAAAATAACAGAATAATATCAACGACAAAATCAAATACTATGATTGATGCAGTGGTTTCGAGATTCTTAAATGATATTGAGTGCAAAACCTAAATTTCTTATTTTAGCTACCACACGCCTTTGATAACAAAGGTATGAATTGAGAAACACCCATAAGCGTAATGGAAATAGACTAAAAATAATGATACTTTTCTATAAATGTATGCAATACATTTTTTTTAGTATTATGTATTGAAAATGAAAACTTGGTTTATTCTCTTAAAAATTATCCATCTTAATTATTTTTTTAAATACAGTTTGAAATAATAATGAAAATAATAAATTTGTTAATTATATATAAGATTACTCTTTAAAATTATATAAACTTTTTATTATACAATTCAACACACATAAGCCAAAGAAGTTCATTTCTACCGCATGTTCACACTGATACACGCACACACCTTTTTTTCCCCCTCATAAATAAAAGTTTTCTAAATAAAATAATTTTTTCGAAATCCAAGTGAAGAAGAATTTTCGAACCTCGTATCATTCGAAAGGGAATGAAAAAAAGAGCGCGAGATAAAGAGGAAAAGAGACATTCGAAGAAGACATTAGACAGACGAAGCGAAGGATTGTTTTGAGTGGTTCGGGGCGCTTAAAAAACCATCGGGCGGATAATAGAGGGGCTCCTAATCGCTTATCGATAGCCCTAATGAAGCCGGGGCGCGTCTTAATTATAGTTGTTGGCGGTGTCTTCATCATCATTACGCCCCAAGATAAAAGGGAGAGGGATCGCTTTTTGCCTGTACGCTACTGTGCGGCGGCTTTCTCGACCAATCGTCGTCTTCTTGGTGACTGCTCCGAAGTTGTACCAGTTGGGATGCTCAAGGAAGACATTTAAAGAAGATGTATTAAATATTTATCGTCTTAGTAGAGAAAATATATTTCATATTAAAGAGAATGACTGGAAGGAAAGATACCCAGAGCATGCTTTGGATCGAATTTTGAAATGCATTTCATTACAACTTTAACAAACCGGACCAGATGGTATAGTGGTTGGTAACGCTGACTGCTGTGCCGTAGAGGCTGTGGAGAAGGCATAGGTGTTTGTAAATGTAGGGTGCCTGTACGCCATGGAGGCACTCTAAATATTCGTTGAACCAAAAGTCATCTCGAGTGGTTGGTGGAAGGCGAAGAGAAGTGGGAAGACCCCTGACCACTTCCAAGGATGTCCTTCCTTAAAGATGGGGTGGAATAATGGTCTTACTGTCACCTGCATGGTACTCAAAGTTGTGGCTAACGACAGGCTCTAAACTAGCCATTGGCTGCGATAAATTTCATGGACCTCGAGTGAGTGAATGCATATTAACGTCGCACTGTTCGCTACACGAGGGCTTTGGGCGACGAACCACGTCAATTTGAACAATGGTCAAGGGACGAGGACCGCACCTGAGCTGGCAGCTCCCTCTCCTAACTACCACACCACACCAACGGGAGGACGTTTGAGCTCTCGACAGATTTAACGTGCATCGCTCCCCTACACGGCGAGTCTTTTGTGGTACTGGGCTCGAACTCATGACATGTCTGCCATGATCCGATGTCTTGACCACTGTGCTACCGCAGCCCTCCCTCTTCATGGGCCTCGATCGGGTGGCATTAGAGACAACCTTAACTGTAGTTTAGTTATGTGGATTGAGTTTTGTGGGTGGCAACTCACATTGAATCAAGACCTTATCCTATTAAGATTGTATTTCTTAGGTATTTTTTAGGGACTATTTCAGTGAGAGTTATGTAACAGAAACTTATTCGGGTCACTCTTTGCTGTAAGTCCTTCATTGTCCAGTGACGTTAATGACAATAAAATTAGTGCTAATGCCGCGGCCTACTCGAGTCATGCTTCATTTATTCATTACGTTATCTGCAGAGTCCTTTTAATGGACATTCGCGTGTGTTTTGCCGTCACAAAGAGTTGTCCAAGACACGTTACGTATTCATTCTGACCTCCATTTGAATAATTTCGCCATTGAAGGCAAGACTCGGCCTTTTCTTCGGCTGAATGGGACAATGGTCATTGAGCAGATGGCGGCAGTTATGAAAAGGGGAAGGGCCCTCTCACGCGCAACCCGGGCCCTTCCGGTCCCACGCAACAAAGGGGAGGAAGCCCGTTGCCAAGACAACGACGTTCAGGTATGTCCGGCGGAACGAGAATTCTTGGAGTGGGTTTTGTTGCAAAAGGATGATTGCATTACTCGAGGAACCAGGTGGTCATTGCTACGGACAGTTTAATTCGACTTTGCAACGTAATACGGAGGCCCCTGCTTATCGAAAAAAAAAAGAACTGTTGACTCGCTAATTTGATTCGTTGCTCAATGGGAGCTTTGAATGCGCGCTGGCCTACTGGAATCTTGTGATTAAAAGAATTACTGGAGAATGTTTGGGATATAGAAAAGATTCTTTTCCTCCGTCTCTTGTTTGAATTGGAATCGAATAAAAAGGTATTGATGTAGCTCGTATATTTCCATTTATGTTCCACGATATCAATTCTGATCGATTTCAACAACCTGCAGGGATGCGTTTCGTGATGACTTTTGTTTTGAAAATTAGCGCGTAGTATTTTAAGAAGTCTACGAATTAATTAATTGGAAAATCATTATAGATTTAAAACAATGATGTATATAAAACAATAGCATCTTGATAGTCATAGAATTGATAGAGTAAAGTTTCAATTCGAAAAACATTTTAATTATTAAATATGGAAAGTTCCATTATTAAATCAAGTACAACATTGAGACAGAATTTTGAACAGAATTGCTTTTATACGCAAATATACTTCCGATTCTCAAGTAATTACAATAACGCGGTAGGTCGCTGTAGCAAATTCGTGGTAGGTGCTGTCGTGTCGTGGGTTCAAATCCCGGTGCAAATGGGTTTACTTAACATGAGAATTGGAGCTTAAAAAATAATCAATCCAAATGCTAGAGTGTGATAAAATTACACACAGAAAAGCTGCGACCTTTGTAAAGATGTCAGCCGATGTAGATTAAAAAGAAAACAATGCAAACACAATCAAACACCTCCCGATTAGGAACCGAAGTGTGGAATGCTTGTGCCATACACTGAAAGCCGCAACGGATCGCGTTTCTTCCTATCAGAGCGCGGTAGACATTCTTTCTTGGGGAGATGACGTTTCGGAACATTGATTAGAACGAACCCTTTGTCTTCGGAAGGCCGCGTGACGGAAGAAAATTCATTTCTTTTGGCGTTCGTAATCGCTTTATCGCTCGACATCGAACAATGGAACGCGATCACGAGGAGAGAGAAAAAGGGTTCTTTTTTAGAAAGTGATGAAAGTGCTTATCGAACGTCTTCGCGCGGACGGGATTGCACAGTGTGGTCGACATTGGAAGGACGATCCCTCCGTACAATTGAAATCGAAACGGAGGCATTCCTGCCTTTATTATTTTTTCATCCATTGTGTGGATTTTTGTGTGTGTGTGTCTTAAAAAGTCCAAAGTATTCTATTTCTTATTGTTCGAATCATTCAAGAAATACGAACCCGGAACCTTTCAACAACTTTTAGTATATAAAATAAACTTTGTACGCGCAAAATTGTTGTTTACGCGCTGATAGATTAAAGCAACTACCCCTCAATATTAGGACGAGTATATTTTCTAATAGGAAAAAGTCCTACTAGTAACACTGCTGTACTATCCTACTGATAATTGAGACAATTTTCCTGTAGGATGTATTTGCGTTTATTGTTTTTAAATTGAGTGGTTTTTTTCTTTCTATCCAAACTCTTAACCCTTAAATGCGAGTTGCTGCCAGTTATTTACATTCCAGTTCTACTTTATTCAAAAACCTGAGTGTGTGGGTTTCCGATTGATTGATTGAGTGAATATTAACGTCGCACTGTTCAGCTACAGGAGGGCTTTTGGGGATGGACCACGTAATTTTAAACTATGGTCAAGTAACGTGGATGACACCTGAGCTGGCACCCTCCTAACACCACACCAACGGGAGAAAGTTTCAGCTATCGACAGATTTAACGTGCATCGCTGCCCTACACGGCGGGTTTTAAGTGGTACTGGGATAGAACTCGTGACAAGGCAAGCCACGATCCGATACCTATACCACTCGGCTACCGCGACCACTTTGTGACGAAGCATATCTCTTCCCCCTATTTTCTAACAGACCCCTTGCCGACAGAAGTTGCGAAAATTCCAGGAATTTCGTAACTGGGGGTCGAGTTTCGGCACCGTTTTTCCCACCTAACCGGACTGTCAAAAAGAGGCGCCTTAACATTGTGTATTCATTTTCCCACAACTCGGTGACGCCGCCGCGTCTGAGAACGTACAAATGTGCACCCAGCCTCAGCGCCTCTTTGGGACTAGCGGAAACGAGACCGATTTGGCGCGGCAGAAGGGTAAGAGATCAAGGGAGCCGAGACCGGAAGGCGGCAGAAGAACCAGAGGGATTGAGGCTGACAAAGAGATGAGAGGTGGATGACGAGGAGAAATAGAGATGATATAAAGAGGGCGAGAGAGTCCGGACAAAAAAAAGACTGGATTTTTGAAGGGAGCCGTTCGGACGTCCCTCGAGCGATAGGGAGAGTGATAACGAGCCCGCGAAGTACAGCGGTCTCCTGACTTGGAAGATCAGGGAACGGGAGAGAGTGCGAAAGAGACTCAAAATCATTACGGACCCTTTTGATATTGAACTGTAAAAGAATATACCATTTTATTTTTTTGATGATTTTCATATTGAAATAAATAGCTATCCAAGAGCTGAGTGAAATCATTACAACGTGTGGGTTTCCGAACGCGAGTTGATGACCACACTCAGTAAATCGTGTACGGAAGAAAAAAAACTTGGGTATTTTTGGCGGGTAAGTTATATATATATATATATAGTACTTGACATTTGAATGGGGTGGATGTTATCATTGCTTGAAAAGATATTTTGTAATGTCGAGTTTTCTGTAAAAAAAAAAGTGATTTTTCTAATTGGAAACAAATTACTTATCTTCTGTTGTCAACTAAGCTATCAATGTTTGATGCTGTATTTGAACATTTTATTGGATAGATGCCAAATTTTTGGAAAATGCTGCATGCTGCCAAATGTCTACATGCAACTTTTCCCCGAAATAAATACTTAATATTACTACCTGTAGATTTTTTTAAAAAAAAATTACGTAACGTATGACTGCATTCCTATAAAAACTAATTTTAAAAATTCAAAACGAAAAATAAGGCATTCAAGGGATAAAACAGAATCTACGTTTTATTTAGAATTGACCGACGTCTGACTTTTCTTTTTGAAATCTATTTTCTTTCAGTGTAAAATTTAAGTCATTGTAAAAAGTATTAAAAAGTGCACTGATAACAGCATAAGAGCTGAAATTATACATTATTTATATAACAGATAAATTATTTCTGGTAAATGATATATACTTTGATCCTTTTCTTTGGTGCTAGTATTCATATCTACTTCCCATTTATAGACCACCCTTTTTTTTTTCCAGGTTATGAATTTGGAGTGAATGAAGGCGCAATAAGGGCAGGTTTTCATTTTTCTGGTAAGCAATATGATTCTTATATGAATTCGTTTTTCCTCGTGATAATACAAATATTACAATAGTTGTAGTAAAAAGAGAAAGAAATATTTCATTGATCCACACATAGAAACCAGATTCACATACAGTTACTGTTTCCCGGAGAAGGTGATAGAAGATCACACACACACATATGCAGCCAAAATATCCTCATTAAAATAATTTACAATCACGCAAAGCCAGAATAAAAGAATTAAGTGTACATTATGTTTATTTCAAATTTCGTAATACCTATGAAACAAATACTTATATTTTGTGAAGAAATTATATACACATTAAATTAATCATGCTACAGAGGATAAAAAATGGTTAATTATAAAAAATATTTGGTATAACTTTGTCTTAAAGGGAAAAAAAAAAAATTTTTTTTCAATCATTTTATTTTACATTTTTTAAAAGTACGCTTCCCGAAATTATAATTCTACTGCTGAATTACTGTTTAAATAATAAAGCAAGTTTTATTATATTTTAAAGCATGTCACGTTATAAACTTTCCGATCTTTTAAAATGTTTATATTTCGCGAATATTCTCTTATCATTATTCGAAATTCTTTAGGAATGTGTGTGTGACGCGGTTTATTTTCCACAGTAAAAATACATCTAGTATAAAAATAATAGCTGGAGTGTAAAAACCATGTTACCATGATGCAATTTCAATAGAAAATGTTAAAACGAATATTTTTTAATGGACCGGGCATAACTGTGGAAGTAATGTATGGATTAAAAAGCTAAATACAGGAAAGTAACTTGATATATCAACACTCGAGATATGAAAGTAGTAACAAAAGGAGTAAAAGAAAGTGGTTGAAAAAAGAGCGAATAAGTAAGGTGAAAAAAAAGTTGCATTTTTGGCCGCAATGGATGAACGAACGGTGACAATATACAAAAACGCTTCATTCAGAATCATTCACACGAACCACTCAGGGATGAACGACGTCAACATCTGCTCCAAAAAAAACGAACTCTCTGTTGCATAATTTGTCTCGAATGCCATTCGTTCTTGAGCCAGGTCGAATGCGAGACGAAAGAGGTTTGTGACTTCAGAGGTAGGGGAAGTCCTCCCTCCCTCTTCATCCAGGAGGGAGTCATCCTCTATGAGTCATGTTTCTTCCACGCGCCAAGATGACCCCCCTCTTTTCTGCGAGATCACTTTCGTTTTCTCTCCTGACTCCCCTTTTACCGTTACCCGGGGGTGTCCTGCGCGTGCTCTCATTAAGGGGCCCACCGGCTCGAGACGCTCGCTCGCCCACCAGCTGGAAGACCCCCACACACACTCTTTCTCGTTCTAATAAAGAACGCGCGCGCGTTGGTGCTCTATTCCTCTGTTCTCCGCACCTGGGGCTCTCGGCGGTTAAGGGGGAACCACCCTCCCTTTTCATTTGAATTTCCTTTTCAAATATCTAGATCACCCCAAGAGCAGCCGCCCAGGGGTGGAGCATGCGAACGATTCACCCCCCTCCTCTCCTTGTGTTCTATGATCCCGAAAAGACGTTTTTCAAAGAGGAATCCGATCCCATTTGCGTCACCGTTATGTCCCCCTCCCAACTTTTTTTCCTCTCTGGAAGAGCCTTCTGTCAGGCGGTTGTGCAATGAAGGATGCGAAGAATTCTAGATTTATTCCGTGGGAGTTAGAAATGTTCCTCTCACTTGCCCCCTTTTTTTTTACTTAAACAATTCATTGCAAGCGTTTTCCTCCTCTTGCCCTTTTGAATTGAACCAGTTTTAAAAAAGTAATATGCTAGCAATAGAACGGATTTTCGGGATTTCTTTTTAATGTCTTCAAAATTTTGATCAGATATTCATATTTTAGTTAGTGCAAATTTTTTTCCCATTCAGAATGTGTTTTTCATTTCAGTATAGTAATTACTAATAAAATCTGAACCAAGAACTTTCTCCATGTCAAGAATTTTTAAAAAACCTGTCGAACACCGCGATATTGCTCACTTTCAATATTCTATATTTAAAATTTCGCATCCACTGTACTCACAAGACGAAGAAAAAGAATTATTTCTTCTTAAATAAATTAGAGCTGGAGGATTGGACAATAAGAGAACAATATGCATTATTTTACACTCAATTGACAGTTTCATAAGTGCAACTGTATTGAGTAATGTGTTATTTGAAATGCTCTCATTTTTTCTCTAAGCTTTTTGCTCAATTGTACATAAATTTTATTCTGTGCATTTTGATTTGCTTCTTATCGATTCGAGCAGTAGCGCAAACAGGAATTTTTCAAGGAAAGGGGGTCCAGGGTCGAAAGTCCTCCATTCTTGTAACAAGCTGATTTTGATTTTGTCGATTTTCGGGAACAAAAAACAGTAAAACACTAATTATTGAATAAATAATTAGCATTAATTAATAATATTAATCATTAATAACAAATGTTTAATTAAATTTTACGTACTATATACTTAGAATTATAATCAATCGGAAAAAAGTCAACGACTTGGGAAGGGGTCCGGACCTTTAGGACACCCCCTAGTGTGCGCCACTGTTAATAACAAATAATTAAATTTTACGTACTATATTCTTAGCATTATAATCAATCGGAAAAAAAATCAAGGGCATTGGGGGAAGGGTCTGGACCCCTAGCACCCCTCTTGTGTGTGCCATTGGATTTGTGGCATAAAAATAAGGTTACTTGATTTGGTTTTTTACTACCGTTACTTGCTTGCTTGAATTTTTACTAACTCCGCATTCGAAAGCAACGTGAGGGTTTGTGGCAACGAACTGCGTCATTTCGATTCTTGATCAAATAACGAGGGCGATACCTCCAAATTTCGTACCACGCCAACGTGAAGACCTTGAACCATGACAGTGTATCGGCCACTCGTCTCGAATCCACTCAAAATGTGAATAGTCTCAGTAATTCACGTAAAATAATGGTTTTTTTAAAAAATGAATTGGGTGTTACCTATTTTTTGGAGCTAAGAATTTATTGATTGCTTGTTTTATTAGCGTCCCATTACGCGATTCTAAGAAACTCCGAGAATTCCAATTATAATGAAAACCTTCTTTGTGAGTTGTCGCTCTCTGGAGAGTGACATTGAACCGCTTCCATGACGCAGTTGGAGGGGGGAAGTGTTATCTGTGTATTTGCTTTTGTTTAACACCTTATCTCTCGCTCGCTTTTTACAAAAAAAAAGCTCTTGCGTCATGGAATGATTCTTGGCAGACTGTTTGGGGACGATTTCGGAATGAGTGGGTGGACAAATACTGCTATCGGGAGTGCATTTCAGGATGAAATCGAAAACTGAAACTGTTGCAAATCGTGTTCTGCTTAAAACGCTTTTCTACCACGTCCTCGTTCTTTTCAAATGGAATCGCCTTCTTTCGTTTTCTGACCCACTTTAACACAAATATTTACAAAAACTACTCTGTTACATTTGTATTCAATATAAATAAATGGATTGCTTAATATAAATACTAAATAAATGGTGGAGAGAGAAATACACAGTTCTGGTGATGGAGAGAATGGCGGGAAATCATTATCTTTCTGAGTGAACGTCACACTGTTGAGCTACGCAAGGGCTTTTAGCGACGGACCTTATAATTTTGAACCATAGTCAAGTGACGAGGACGACACCTGAGCTGGCACCCCTCTCCTAACTACCACACCACATCTGCATCGTGCGCCCCTACACGGCGGGTCTTTAGTGGTACTGGGGTCGAACTCGCGTGACAAACCAGCCAAGATCCTACACCTTGACCACTCAGCTACCGCGGCCACCATTTTCTTTTCTACTCGCTCTCGATGACAATCCTTAATGAACGTCGCTCTGGACCAAAACCAGAACAGATAAACGTCTAATCATGAAGTCGGTACTCATTTCTTTTAACTTCCAGCCTCTTCCCATGGGGTTCTTCTGACAGACGAAACTCGAACCCGCTACTCTTCGAATCCTTTACTCTACCCATCAAGATCAGAGAAATTGTGGAAGACTGCCTTTTATGCAATACTTGAAAGATAATTACACATAAAAAAAACAAATACAGATTCATAAAAAGACCATTATCTTCGAAGGTAATAAAAGAAAAATATCATTTTCTTTTTGTACAACACGAAGGCATTGAAAATGTCTCCCCTTCCCTTTTTGTTTAAAACTTGCTATTATTCTTTCAAATACGCAAGGAACGAAAATTGACTCGAAAGTGGGAATTCAATTGATTTCATTATTGACTGACGTCGCCCTTTGAAGCTGCGCGAGGTTTTGTTGGCGACGGACCTTGTCATTTTAAAGCCTCGCTTAAGTGATGAGGATGACACCTGAGTTGGACCACTTGTGGACTTTAAACCTCGAAAGCTTTAATGTGCATCAACCCTTCTATATAGTAGGATCTTCACTAGTACTAGGGCTGGACCCCACGACTTCATAACGCCGTCTACAAGGTCACGACTACAACCACTCAGCTACCAGGGCCACCAGTACCCGATACATTGATGTTTCTAATCGATTGACATGAATGATCTAGGGCATTCAAGAGACTTTCGTTATCATGAATCATTCGTTGCTTTTAATGACTTTTCGGCCGCCCCACCCAGTGTGGTGGTTATGACGCTCGGCTTGTAATCGAGTGGGCTCGGGTTCGAATCCCGAGTAAGGCATGAATGTATCTTCGCAAAAAGTCGGACTTTCGCCTGACATGGATTCCTGTCTCGATTGGAAAAGAGCGCACCCCTTCTGATCTATGCTAAGATCGTTTTGTGTAATTAAGTCTATATTCTTCTGTGTTTGTACTGTTCATCAATCTCTTACCTTTCAACAATCATTTTCCGGTGTCCCAACATTTTGAAAACAGCTGCACAGTGTCTTACAGAATTTCATTTCTTAACAGGAAACCAAAAGTCCATATCCTAATACCCTTCAATCTGTGTATTAAGGCTGTTAGTTAGTGTATTAAGGCATTTTTGATTTACCGCGGAGCACATTTTCAGGCAGAAAAATGCCTCAATTTTTTTATAAAAATGTGTGACATTGTAACTCATGGGTTTGTTTATAATATAGTGTTTTTAAAATTTCAAAATATTTCATAAATATTCAGTTTTTCCTCTAACATGTAAAGGGGTGGCTCATTTAGCATTATGATATAGGAGAAAAAATGCGAAACACATTTTATAACAGAAGAAATGTGTCAACTCGGATAAAAAAAGAGTCGTATGATAAAATAAGTGATTCTCTACAGGTTAGTGAAACCAAAATATAATATTAATGTTGGAGTGCTTTTTTATATCTGAAAAAATATTCCGAATCTGGGTCCTATTCTTTAACATTAGCCGAAAATAGCCTTAAGATTTCTAGACGTTCCGAAGCGTGTCGTGTTTTTATACAGTTCTTGTAACCTTCAAAGGGCGACATTAATAAACAATCAAAAAAGTCTTTTTATTATTTTAGCATGTACTCAAAAAATGGCCCAACTCCTTTGGGTTGAGCCCCCCCTCTCTCTCTAAATCTCAAAAGGGATCTTGTTCAATATTTCTCCCTCAGTTTCTGCGAAGGCGAGTTATGCACAGATCCTGTAACCTTGTCCTCATCAAACCAGTTGAAAGATTTTTGAGGGGTTCTGTGAAAGATCGTCATTTATTTGTCGAGAAACTCAGGAAGCGTTATGAAGATCGCAAACTTGATCCGGGAATGCGACGAATGAATGTTTTGTCACTTCGCCTCGCCTTTATTTTCATTTGTACTCCCAATATCCTCTCCGAACCACCCATTTGTTTCAAGAAACTCATATTTTTTTATAGTATAATCAATATTCTAAGTGTTTAAAAGTATAATTTTAATATGATGGAAAAAAGAACTGTAGAACTAACTATGAGAATCTGAAAATTATCACTCTTTAGTCGAGTTCTCAAAATTAAAAAAATTTAAAAAATTAAAAAGGGGAGGGGAATGTATGCATAGGGTGTTGCCAAATGTTTCCTAGCCATTTAGCAAAATAAGGATATCTGAAAGCTCTAACTAATGTGGTAGTTTTTTCAATTGTAAGGTAAGTTTTTGTGGAATTTTGTTTTTTTTAAAAGGGTTTACCCAATTTTTCGAGCTTATGTTATAATTCTTTTTTTTTGGTCTTTTTTTTGATGTATTTTAAAAATAATCCCCAAGAGTGAAAAATGCCAAAAAAATCGGGGGTGACTACGAAACGATCCGTAGAAGTCCAGCAAAAACTTCTCGTTGCTAATTACCTTTGCAATTAGCTTCCAATTTTTTTCCCCTCTCAAAGATATATTTTTTTTTTCCCTTTTTAAAAGAAAAATCGAAAAATTCCCGTTTTTGGGGAATTTCCCTTTTTCGCACAAACCATCGTGGAATCTTTTCCCCTGCTTTTGACAATGGGTTTGTCTCCCCCCTTTCGAAACAGGTTTAAATTGCCCAAACTTTTATAGAAAAAGGGGGGGGGGGGTTTCCCGAAACTTAACCTCTCCCCGCCTCCTTTCTTTTCTACAAAAAGCAAGCCATAAATGTGTGCTTCGATTTCTGAGTCGTTGTGAAAAATGATTGTGCACAACGAAAGAATTGTTTGTGATTTTTTCCCCCTCTTTCTCTCCTTTTTTATTATTATTATTAAAGAGAGACATTTTGGCTGATTTTTATCTAGACATCACTTTTTTGTCCTTTTTGTAGCTGAAGTTAACAGAGCGCGAAGTTGGATCATTCTATGACTGGGTGCTTCTCTCTCACGACGTCATTCCCAGTTAAGAATTCTTGTACTATAGAGTTTTTTTTTCTTTGGGCGTAGTGAAAATTTTCATGTTATTTTGATTAACATTTTATTTCTAATAATGCTCCTCTGCCTTTTTCTAATGTTAAAGAACGTTAGAAGTTTTTTTTTTTCAGATTAAAAAAAGGAAAAATTGTCCCTCTGTTAATATTAATTCACATGGTTATGTCATATATACCCTTTTATGGTACAATATTCTTAAAATTAAGTAATAATAAGGCGTTTATTATTCGTTTTAACGTTTATAGTCCATTTAGAATTAAAATGTGTAGCAGACGAAGTGTAAATTTTGCTACACGAAAAAAATTTGTATTTATAAACTAGGGAGAAAAAAATGCTATTCACATTGAGGGAGAGAAATTACAATACGCTATCAATAGTGAGGCATTTTTCCGAGTAGAAAGTAATATCTATGTAGAGTCGATCCTGAAACCACGACCAGATATTAGCGTGTGTCCTCCAAGTGACTTCATGTAATGTTGCAACCCTCTTCATCGCGTTTCAAGTTGCTTGAGATTAAATGCATTTCTATGAACTGTTCTTTTGTCTAAATATGAATTCAGTGTATGTACGTAACCAATGGCGCGCACAGAAATTTTTCAAGCGCCGAAAGTCTACCATTCTCGTATCATGCTCCATATCCTTTTGATTGTGGGGAACAAAAAATAAATTATCGAATAAATAATTAGCATTCATTAATAAAATTAATTATTAATGAGAAATATTTAATAAAATTTTACGTACTCGATACACAGGATCATAATTAAACGTAAAAAGTTGAAGGGGGGCCGACACCTGTTCCTCCCCCCTTGTGTACGCCATTGTGCGTAACGATTATTGTAATGTTAAAGCACTGGGTTTAAGAGCGAATTTCTGATTTTTTATCGAACTACATCTACTTCATCTAAAAAAAAAACGGCGCGTCTTTAGTGGTACTTGGCTCGAACTCGTGACAAGACCAGCCACGATCCGATACCTTGACCACTCGGCTACCGCGGCCACACCTTTTGTTCAAAATGTCCATTCCAAGCCAACTCGTGAATATAATTAATGTGTAGATGTATAGGTAATGAAATGGTAATAGATTCAGCGTGCCACACAGTTGCACATTTTTGAAAGAATTAGATTCCAGAGATAATGCATAACATAGAAACAAACAGCCTAAAATACAACTATTTCTTCAACAAAAATAGAAAAAAATTATAATTGTAACTATATTATGTATTTTTAAACATATTTATTAAAAAAAAAAATTGACAACATAAAATGTATTTCCCTTTACTATAGTAATAGTATTATAGCAAATGAAAATTTATTTTAATGTGAGCCTAGTGCTTCAGCGTTCTACTTTTATATCGCAAAATCAGGAGTGTAATGAGTGACTTTTCAATTTGACACGATTCTGAGCATTCAATTGTTAAACTGTTTCTTTGAGAACGAAATATTTCTCTTAGGAGGAGTAATTTTTCGCTTAGATATATAGAATCAAAAGCAAAAAGCAGAGCACGCAACTTTTTCTCTTCAAACGATTAAATCTCTCCAGCAATATTATTCAATAATTTACAAATTTATTTTTAGTTATCCGTAATTCCGTAAAAGTCTTTAAAATTTGGTGAGTAGTGCAAATTGCAACTAAGAATTGTACCGCGTGGCACGTGTGCCATAAGTTGCCGACCCCTGCTCTAGAGTAATAATTACTTTGATGAAATCATTGAGCAAGTTTAGAACCTTTTAGAGTCTCGAAAAGAAATGTGAACAATTAAAACTTATTTTTCGCCTTGCATTTCATTATTATTTTATTTATTAATGTATGCGGGGGGAAAGGGGCAGAGAGAATTAATCATCATAAAAACCGAAAATAATAAAAGGTTGATGGATCTGATGACATGTGGCTAATCTGCCAAACACTTGTTTACACTTTCGCTAATCTTTCTAACATTAGTGCGAACTTAATGCGTAGAAAGAAGGGTCTTATCTCTGCGCATGCGTAGGAGGGACGAATCCGAAAATGGATGCTGCAGATTATTTGGATGTAATCGCTGCTGCAATTGAAGGGAAATTTTAAGAGTGTAGATTTCGTGTGGGAAGTGTAACATATATATGATGAAGGTGTTCGCGGGCAGTTTTCCCCTTCTTTTTTCTTCATGCAACAAAAATTATCACTGATTTTATTTCTACGCATCCATTTGCTTAAAATAATACATGTTTTATGAATTACTATCCGTTATACTCACTGTATAATTATTTTACAAACGTTTCGCTTGTTAATAAAAACACAAAAAAGAAAAAGGGCGCTAATTAAAATTAGAGAAAGTTTCACCTTTCTACCCCACCCTATAATCACTAACATTCTCTTTTCATTTCTTACTTAAGATTATTTTTCATAATGAAAGAGAATTTCATCCACACATTCCTCTGGCTAATAGAAAATAGAATTGAAAGGTGCCAATGCTCGAGTGAGTGAGTGAATATTAACGTCGCACTGTTCAGCTACACGAGGGCTTTTGGCGACGGACCTCGTCATTTTGAACCATGGTTAAGTGACGTGGACGACACCTGAGCTGGCACCCCTTTCTCCTAAGTACTACACCACACCAACGGGAGGACGTTGGAGCTCTCCAAAAGATTTAACGTGCATCGCAGCCCTACACGGCGGGTCCTTAGGCGTACTGGGCTCGAACTCATGACATGCCTGCCATGATCCGATTCCTTGACCACTGGGCTACCGCAACCCGTGCCAATGCTCGAGTGGCTAAGTCAGTTGTCATTTCAATCCGAAGCTTACCAGGCTGTGTGTGATACTTCCATAGATATCCAATTGTTATGCGCCTTTTCTCCTTCTAATTCTCTAAGAAATTGATCAATATTTTCATTGCACTGCGTTCTAACAATGTTAGCATTTTGATTTCTCTGAGAAAAAAACATCGCCCATTAACAAAATTAAGGGGAAAGAGGGTTAATAAAAAATATTCAGTTTAATGAACAGAATCTAGTATAAACGTCTATGCTAGGAACATGTTAAGGCTGCCACAAATCGTTTAATAAATATCCATGTAAAGGAATGATTTGAAAATTTATATATTTGCAGTTTTCATTATGTAAATAAAAAGCTCTATTCTCCATGTCGATCCTCT
The DNA here is from genome assembly GCA_019973955.1 of Trichonephila inaurata madagascariensis. NCBI lineage: Eukaryota > Metazoa > Arthropoda > Arachnida > Araneae > Nephilidae > Trichonephila > Trichonephila inaurata. The sequence goes on from BMAV01018396.1 coordinate 263,055, forward strand.
ATATTTGCTGCATTTGAGATCATTAATTTAAAATTAGCATTTTTGTTTCAATTAGAAATTAATGATGTATTTTTTCCTTCTTATATCACCATGTTTTATTCTACAAAGTAAATAAATGTCGTTTTATACATTCCTTTTTTTGGCTTGTAAATTTTTTTCCGCTACTTGTATTTCAATATAGATTTTCTCTATCTTTAGATCCTGTTGTTTAAGGTAGACTTTTTTCTTACGCGTATGTTCTACACACAAATATGCATACAAATAAACTATGTATTAAATAAGTTATACTTTTCCCTAAAAATCATGCTTTTGTTGGAACGTTTTTACAGTGTGAAATAAATACTTCTCAAAAAGAAAACATTTCTTAGCACATAAACAAGCAGATAATGCTCCAAATTCAAATATGAATTATAGTAAAATGACCACATTACAAAAAATAGTTTAAATGTTATTCTTTAAATATAGGAAACTGGGGGGAGGGGGTATAAGCATGGGATTAGGCAGACCCATACTTAAACTATTATTCATACTGTATCATCTCTGGCGCAAAAGAATGTGACATGTTATTATTAGCTGTTAAACTAACATGCTAATTATTAATTCCTTCCCCATGCAAGCTCTGAACTCATTTAGAAACTTCCAAGACCTTGTCGAAGAGCTTTCATTCGCTTCAGCTACCTTGCGGTCAATATAGACTCACAAATATTGAGTGGTAGTTATATTAACGCTGCACTGCAAAGCAACCCGTGAACTATTGGCGACGGACCTCGCCATTTTGAACCTAGGCCTACACCTGAACTGGCTTCCTCCCTCTTCTAACTGCCCTATCACACTAACGGGAGAAGACTGATTTAACATGCATCCGCCCTCTCTACACGGCGGATCTTCAGTGGCACTCCAGCCACGAGTTCGAGACCCTATCCTCATGTTTAATGCAGCCACGGAAAGGAATGTTATTATTAGTTACTAAACTTTGAGTGAGTGAATATTAACATCGCACTGTTCGGCTACACGAGGGATTTTGGCGACGTCATTTTGAACCATGGTCATGTGACGAAGACGACACCTGAGCTGGCACCCCTAACGTTACTAAACTTCATGCTAGCTGATATTTTTTTTTTCCTGGCAAGCTCTAAACTCGTTTTTGGTATTCCGAGACCCTGTCGAATAGATTTTCCTTTTGGCTTTCGCACGTTTTTTTCGGTCAAATTATGACAAAAAAAAAAACGAACACAAAATTTTTTTTGCTCTTAGATATGTCTGTCCTTTAGATAAAAATAGCATGGACTCTAGCACGGACCATGGTTTTGAACTCACGTCCCGAGGAATCCAGTGCTGTGTAAAAAAAAAAAAAATAAAGAAAAAAATGGATGAGGGAGGGGGGGGGGGTGATTGCCCAAATTTTCCCGGGCCAGCTACGCAGTAGGAATCTTATGCTAATCGACTTTATTGGGTTCGCAACCCCATTGCGCAGGTGACCCCCGGCAGATTTTGGAAAAAACCCTTTCGTTTGGGGTTTTTTAAAAAAGAAACTTTCGTTCTATAATAATCAAAAGGGTCCCCCCACCTGATTGATACTCCCTTTTTGAAACTGGGGGGGGGAGAAGATATTATTATTATTCTTATTTTAAGTAACGGAAAGAGTGAAAAAAAAATCTTTTCTCAGGTATTGCGCAGAATCGTTTAACGTGCGCGCGGAGTTGACTAATAACTGTTAAAAATGACGCAACCAGGATCTTCGCGCGCTGTGGAAGGGGGGACGGCAGTTATTCCCCAGTTGCGAAGGTCAGTGTTTTAAAAAGGAAGTGATGCGCCTTGTGTGTGTGTTTAAACAAAAAAAAAAACCGACAATAAACAGATCGATCAAAAGCTGAAATATTTGTCCTTCGCGAATGTTAGACTTCATTCAACAAAAGTGCGCAATGCATTTCTATTAAAATAATTTTTGCGAACTGAAAAACAAATTAAATTCTTTTCCTTATTCGAGTTTTAATTTTTTTGCTTATGTCATTTGGCTTGCCACTTCGATTCAGTTTCAAGTGGTCGCGGTCACCGAGGGGTCAGAATCTCGAACTCGTGGACGACGTTGCATCATTCAAGTCGGGATGCAAACCCGTCGTGTGGGGAAGGAACCCTGGATCTGTCGAGGTTGAAAGTTCTTTTTTGGGCGTAGTGTAGAGTGTGAGATGCAACTTCAGGTGCCATCCTTGTCCTCAAGGGGGGTTTTCAAAATGTTGATTTTAGGCCCTAAAAAAACCCTTCGAGTTGATCCTTTTAAGCCCCGGGTTCATTTCTCAAAGCTGAAATAAAGAAATTGATTTTTTTCATATAAAAAAACCCTTTCCCTTTTAACTTTCCCTCGATTAGTTTTTAGTGTGGAACAGATGGCAGGAAACAATAATTCAGTCGTCGAACGAGATTATTTTGTTTTCTTTTCAAATTGAAAACCCCCCAAAAAGCCAAACATCATCCTCCAAAACCTATCAGTAAAATAAAAATTTGTATCGATAATGGGAACCCTATTATTTATTTCCATACACGTGGGGGGAGGAGGGAAAGGTTGAATCGTAATCTAATAAAAGATCGCACTAATTGATTCGGAATCAAACGAGGAAATGTGCTTAAATTTGTACGTTAGTTTGTCAAATTTTTGCTGCTTTGTTTACAACAAAAATTCCAGTACTTATCAGACAGTGCGTTATGTCGGGCAGACGGGAAAATTAGGTAAAACAACAAAGTCTATATTTAAAATGAGTGACTACTAATAAAAAGGCCATATAACTTGGCTAAAAATTAGAATGGAAGTAACGATATTTCAAATGAAATGTTCCATCTTACTGCAAAGTTGGAATCGATTGTGAGGTTTTTAACTTTATTCAAAGATTTTTCTACCCTTTTTTTTTTTTATATTCCATCTCGAATGCATTTCAAAGAACATTTGCATGGGCTCTTCGCTGTTGGATATTTTTTCTGTTTTAAATAAGTTGTACGCATTTTTGCATTGGCCGAGGAAAATTTCTTGGAAATTTCGGCCACAGTTATGGGAGCGGCATTAAAATTTAACGAATGTTCGGACGAATATAGAACGTAAAGATATTAGTGCATCAACAAAGAACGAGAATATGTCCGTTTGGGTTTAAAGGGTTTTTTATTTCATTGAAAAAAATAATCCGCCCGTTTCCCGAGGGTTTTTCATAACGCTGAATGTTTTAAAATTCGAAAGTTTATTTCATCTAATATTTGTTTAAATATTAATAAACGGCTTAAAGAATAAAATTAAATAGGTTAAGTAAAAAATTCCTGAATTTTTATTTAAAAATATTTTTCTGTCTAATTGAAAAATAGGTAATGAACGATTAATTGAAAACCTTGTTTTCATTTAAACACAGATTCTGACAATAGATCAGTTCAATATGCGTATTTTCCAGAGTATGGGGGGGATTTTTTTTCTCTACTATGTAATCATTTATTTCATATTAAGTAGAAAGCTAAATTTTAAGTAGCTAAATTTATATATAAAGTTTTGCGCGTTTATTTATTTATTTTTTATTCGAAAAATTTCAAAGTATCGAATTGTTTTGCACTTTGGGAGTAAAAATATTATTCGATAAACCAGCAACCAAAGTGTTTTTCAAACATTGAATTCGGAACATTGGATCTTGTACCCAGATTAACGTAACTTTTCGGATATTTCTGGAATTACAAAAGTGGGAGTTGGGTCGGATGCGTCGCAACAGTTACACTCGGCTTAGAAAAATATCCATTCGAATGCCAATTTCTTTGTCGAATGGGCTTTTGAAGATGTATGGGATCTAGTTTTTCAGCGGCAAAAAAAAACACATCAGAAGATAAGAATGATAGTATTCGAGTATATGAATACTTCAGTAATTCTTAAAATAAAGTTGCTTGAAGCATGTATTCTAGAAAAGGATTATATTCTGGAACTATCAGCCCGATGATTCGTTCTTGCGCTTACCAGCTCAGAAGAATATGTATTCCACGAATGGAGTGTTTTAGGGAGATTTCGCGTGGCCGTGGTAGCCTTAGTGATCATGGTCACGAACTCGTGGCTGGAGTGTCGCGTGCTCTAGTGCTGGTGCCGCTGAGACTCGCCATGTAGAAGGGGCTGATGCACGTTAAATCTGTCGAAGTTTGAAATTCTCCCGTTGGTGTGGCGTGGTAGTAGGAGCTGCCAGCTTAGTTGTCGTTTTTGTCACTTGACCGTGGCTCAAAATGACGTGGTCCGTGACAGGGATTTCATTATGTGATCATAGGGCCTAAAAGAAGGCCTTTTGTAACGATTCTTTTCTTGCAGTACAAATAATATTTCGAAATAAAGTACAAAATTTTAAAAGAAAAAAAGTATTATTCTTTTTAAGATTTTAGAAAATATCTTTGATACTCCCTTGCGTATTTTTGCTCTTGGATTAATTTTTAAAAAAGAACATCCCCACACACACATCCTTTCGAAATTAGGCTGATTTGGGGCTGAGGATTTCTTACTTTGTGCGCAAGATAAGAGGAGGGGCATCTCTCTTCTGGCGCGCCTGATTGGTCGATGAGGGAAGAGCCGGAGACGCATCAGGTGCGATAAGACGTTTTCGCCCTTTTATCTCCGTGAGCTCTGCGGGGGCGGAGGAGGGGAGGTCCCGGGGCTCCATTCCGTCTTCGAGATCGCTATCGTCTGCCAGTCTTAGATCGCGCCTCTCTCCGGAGACTGTCGTTTGCTTGCCGAGGAACGTTATCGTTTGCAGTTACTAAAGGGTGAGTGCTCTCTTTATGTTTGTTCGGCGTTCTAGTCTCCCTTTTTGTTGTTGTGTCTCTTTTGAAACAAAAATCATCCCCAAATACATGAAAAATAAACCCTTTTATGTAGAGGAGTGACGTCGAATGTTCTCTTCGCTGCATTTTCGCACGTTCTATTTTTCACAGATTTCGAATTTGGATATACTTCACTTATTGCTCGATTTTAATTTCTCTCAAAGATATTTTACGAAGACTCTATTAGAGATACGTTGCGTAGTAAGGAAGAGAAGGATTTTGAGACTATGAAGATATTTTTTATTGATTATGAAGATATTTTATGGATCGTGAAGATGTGTTTATAATTATTTTGATAATGTGTGCGTTAATTTCTATTATCCTTTCTCATCTTATCTTAAATAATAATAATAATCGTCTTTATTTAGTTTATGTTTTATCTTATTAAAAAACACACATGAAATAAGCGTTTTTATTAAACGGATGTAAACAAACGCTGGAATTTTTTTATTTGTTTACATTATTTTTATCTCATTGTTAACAAATAGAACATGAAACATTGTTCGCGATCTGTCCTATCGGTATTTATACTAAAATAAGTTTTAAAAATTTTTTAAATAATGCTCGCAAATATCACGAGTTCCTGATCTAAAAGAAATCAATTTCAAGCTTTTGTGTCAGAATTGTCAAGAATGAATCAACTTTTGGTTTGCCTAGACTTTCAAATATTTAGAGTTGTAGTTTGTTTTTGAAGGAGTCATTTGATGAATTTATTTTTATAAATTTCGCTTCAATCATTAAAAAAAAATTATATTCTCTTCCGCACAATATTTTTTTGTAAAGCTTTTCTTGCTGCAAAAATATAATTATGTTAAGTTTGGTTGGTCTTTATTTATTGATACTTTTTCTTTATTAGAAAAGTATAAAAATTACGTTAACTAAAGCAAATTTATTATCTTTTCTAGATAATTTCATTACATTCGTTAATTAGATTTCTCGAAAGTTTGAGATTATTATTATTTTACATATGTGTTTATCATTTTTCTGATTCGTTTGTTTTCTATCATTCATTTTTTTAAAAATATTTCCCTTTTTATATTATTCGGCAATATTTTTTCTTTCTTTTTTTAACTATACGTAATACTGATCTTATACAAATTACTCATTCGTAAATGAGATTGAGAGAGAATGTCTCATTTATATTAATGAGAATGAGAAAGAAAATGTCTGCATTTTTATATCTGAAAAAGGAGCTTTACTTAAAAAATAATAATCCTGCTAAAAGATTTTTGACACACACACACAAAAGCACATATATTATTAACATAGAATATACAAACATTTTGGGATGAAATATGAGCAATGAAAATTTTTTATCCTTAAATGTCTTTTATTTTAATACAGCATTCTAAAAGGAGCCTTTAATTGCTAACAGATTTCAAAATTTTGTTTTTTCGTAACAAAACAATTTGAACATTCATTTCACAAAGAAAGCAAACTTTTTAGAGTAAAATGAATCCATTTTAAGCAAATGTCTCTATTGGATTATAATATAATTCAGGAGCTCCCCCAAACATTGTCCTGCTTCATAGACCCTCTTACATTATCTCTATAATAAGTATAATTATATAATAATTGCATGAAAAGATTTAAAAATAACAATTTAACTTAAAATATGAACAGAAAATTAGCGGAAAAGTGATTTTTTAGATTTATGTTTTATTATTATTGCCGCGTAGTAGCGCACACACAGGAATTTTTCAAGGGGTTGTCCAGGGTCGCAAGTCCACTATTCTTGTATCATGCTTCTTTTGATTTTGTCGATTTTTCGGAAACAAAAACAGTAAAAAACTAGCTACTAAATAAATAATAAGCATTAATTAATAAAATTAATCATTAATAATAAGTACTTAATAAATTTTACGTACTATATACTTAGAATTACAATCAATCGGAAAAATCAAGGGCATTGGGGCCGGACCCCTAGGACACCCCCCTTGTGTGCGCCACTGATGCTGTGTGCGCGTGCTTTCGTTATGTGGATCGCACACCGCTATGCTAATTTGTTTTATACTTATCCATTTGGAAACATATACTATTATCTAATAATTGCAATCTTTAAAAATGGAATAAGATTTTAAAATAAAAAAAATTTCCATAAACCCCCAATAGATCCATATAATAATATATAACGTTAAAAATTTCCATAGACCTCCAAGGGGTCCATTGGGGTGATTCCTGTTAAAAATCATCGATAGACAATACAGTGGCTGATTTTTTTTGTAGTGCTCTATTCATCTCATGGCTGAAATGATGTCGATGCAATATGCTAGAACAATTGAACATGCATTTGAAATTTTTATTTTTCATTTTCAGAACTTTTTTACTTCTGAAAGAATGACTCGAATCTCTTTTAGTTTTTTTTTCTTTTTAACTAATTTCAAACATGGGCTTTTTTTTTCCTCCCGAAAATCCTAACGCTTTTTTTTTTAAATAAAAGAGGAAAAAACGCATTGATTTACATCATTTTTTTTTATTTTTTCTTCTGTTAAGTTGGGTTTGAATAAAATTGCGATATCGATTAAATTCGAACCAACAAGCGTTTTACAAATTGCAAAGCGCAATTTCGTTCAAATTTATGCATTTCAAAGCATTTTAATGGTATTTACAGGGACGACATGCTTTCACAAATCAAATGCATCGTGACTGTTTTTTTATTTTTTTAATTTTAGGTTCGCATCGAATATTATTCATATTTGTTTAGCTCCAATTCCATTCTTCGAAATTTTTCTATGTGAATGAGTGAATTTTTACGTAGGAAGTAACTTTGTGTGGTGAACCTCGTCTTTTTGAACCATGGTCAAGTGACGAGGACGACACCTGAGGTGGCACCCCATCTCCTAACTATCACACCACACCCATGGGAGGACGTTTGAGCTCTCGACAGATTTAACGTGCATCTCTCCCCTACACGGCGGGTCTTGAGTGGTTATGACACTCCATTAACGATCCGATGTGTTGACCACTCAGTTACTGCAGCCCCATGGAGAAATGAGCCACCCCATTGACTGTGAAATAAACCTTGACTGAAGGAAGGATTGAAAGTTTTCCACCTTGTGTTTGTGACCTTCCTGGTGCTCAAGGATTGCTAACCATCGCTCTAGCCAGAAGGCAGGGGGTTTGAAAAATTCCCTCCAGTACTCAGTCAAAATCGATTTTCGTTTACTGATCGTTGGAAGAATTAAAGCAAAAAATACCGACAGGAATCCAAATGAATTTTCTCATATTTGAAATGTATTCCATTACTTAACAACTATAAACTTTTTTGTATAATTATCTACGCCCGCATATTAGTTGCACACAGGAATTTTTCAAGGGAGTTCCAGGTCGGAATTGAACCATTCTCGTTTCATGTTCCAATACGCCGCCCATCATATTCTTTTGATTTTGTCGATTTTCGGGAACAAAGAACAGTAAAAAATTAAATACTGAATAAATAATTCGCATTAATTAATAACATTAGTTAGCGTATTTTCTCGAATCTAAGCTACACGCCAAAATTCTCAACAAGTCTTTGTGGAAAATGAAAAATGGGGCAAAATAGTTTAAAACCTGTAATTGCTCTAATTCTCTCATCCAACGCATTTTTTTTTTTTTTTTTTTTGAATTTGATTCTAAGCCACATTCGATTTTCAGTAGCTTTAATATTGGAAAAAAAGCGCGGCTTAGATTCGAGTAAATATGGTATTATTAACAAATACTTAATTAAAAAATTTACTTGCCGTATATACATAGGATTATAAACAATCAAAAAAAAAAAAACATCAAGGGCTAAGGAGGGGAGGGGGCTAACTTTAAGTTGACATACTGATAGATATTTGCCTTCTGTTAATCTAATGTATTTAAATACAATATTGAAGAAAATGCCATTTTAATGTGTGTGGAATATTCAATTTTGCCTATAAACAATTTAATACATAGTTTTGGGCAGTGAATCCTTTCTTGTTATTACTTAAAGTCAAAATAAAAATAAAATTGCAAAAAAGAAAGTAGCTCGTCCAGATACGATCTTTTGGTTCTTCGTATCATTTTTCTGTGCTGAATTCATACCATCCTGGGCAAAAAGTTCTTCGTGTCAGAAGTTTAATCTTGAGTGGTCTACCCAGAGATCACACACGAATTAATATGAGCCTCTCATTAGAATCTTCACTTTTCCCCCTCTTCATTATAAAATCACTACACCAACCCTTTTTATGAGACTATGAGGGTGGCTCATTTTGTGAAGCATGAAAAAAAAGAAATGAACAATATAAAATTAATTGAAGATAAAAAAAATAGAGCATTTCATTAACTTAAAGTTGTATGTCGCACTATAAAGCTGCACCAGGGCTATTTGCGACGAACCTCGTCATTTTGAACCATGGTCAAGGGACGAGGACGACATCTGAGCTGGCACTCCTCCCCCTCTCCTAACTTCCACACCAACGGGAGGACGCTTGAGCCTTGACATATTTAACATGCATAGGCCCCCTCTGCAAGCCGGATCTTCAGCGGTTCTAGGCTTGAAACCATGGCATTGCCACGAGTCCATTACCTTGACCTAATTTAGAACATTCCTCTCGCTCGAAGAACAAGGAGTGAAATCCTTAAATGAATGCAAGGTTTATTGAGTCGAAATCCTGTCGCTCCTCTATAATTTAGAACATTGTAATATATAACTCAATGAATAACATTAAAATATTCGAAATGTGAAATATACTATACTTGGGGAAAAGATGAAATAAAAAAAGACTAATATATATTAAAATATGCTTCGTGTTTTAATGGAGCTGAAGTATTGTATTCGCGTTTTAGAATTGGAAGTATTTGAGTCCTATTCTTTAGCAAAGAGAAAGTGCCGTGGGCCCTGTGTGAAGAACTGCTTCTTCCATCTGGAAGTTTAACCTTTAAGCGAATGGGCGCTGTTCGAGTGCCCTAGGTCCATTTTTCATGCCGATGAAAATTCCGTGTTGTGCAGACGATCTGTTTATGCATTCTGACTCTCTGAGTGTTGATCTCCACCCCTATTAATGAATCGATTCCATTCGCATCTTTTATCGCCGGTGCCTCTCCTTATCGACTGACTCGGAAATGAGAGATCCCCCTTTCCCAGTGCGTGCTGGTCCCCTTCCACGGGAGGGGGGAGGGGATTGGCCGGCCGAGAGCAGGAATTAAGTTTCCATTTCCTCTGGAGCGGTCACTTGGCGAGGAATGCCGTCTCATTTGCGCGCATTTCAATTTCCACTCTGCGAATTGCACGCGAAATAGTGCACCCTCCCCTCGCCCCTGCAGTGTTGCAGATCCATCATTCTTCCCCAAAAACGAGTTAATTCTTTGTCTCGTCTGCCCCGATTGCAATATCTTGGTCACGTGAGGAAGAACGGAAGGCTTCTCAGCTGACACGGTAAACAAAGGACGCACACTAAAGTTCTATTTTCATGTACTTCCTTTCGAAAAACCGTGTAGAGGGGCCAGTGCAACTCAAAGTCCCCCCCCTCCTTTAGCGGGGTCTAGAAGTATGGAAACAAGGGTACTAGCTCGGATGTCGTCCTCGTCACTTGACTGAGGTTCAGTTCTAAAGGGAGAGATGGAACATGTCAGCAATTTCATATAAAAGTATCTACTTTTAATTCTTTCAGGGTTATCCCGTACTTTTCGTGACCATGGTCGTCGAATGGCCATGGTCGCGAACTCATGGCTGGCATTATTTGTGTTAAGTCATGAATTCGAGTCCTAATATCATCGAAGACCCGCAGTGTAGAGAGGGTGATGCCCGTTGTACCTGAGATTCGAAATCATCCTGTTGACATGTTTTAGAACCAATCAATCAACCAACCCGTATTTTTTCCGGTTTTTTTTATGTGAACTGTAGACTTCGTGGGAAGCGTTCGAATCGTCTCGTGATGTCATCCAAACCCAGAAATTCTGTTAAATCTATCCAGAGCTTCAATTTTCTGTTGTGACATGATCGTGAGTTATATTTTATGAGCGCTTCTTTCCTTCAAGAGGTTAATTTAAAAAAATGAAAATTACTACGCATCTGTTAACTCTTTTACTTAGTCTAATTATTTTTTCAAATATTTTTCCACGTCTTCCATCCGTCGTCAACGGTTCATTTCCAAGATACCAGATATTTTTTTAAAGGAAAAGTCGGTCGTTTTTAGAAAGTCTGTAGCAAAATATAACAAAATATTTTTAATTGATATACACTCTTGAATCGCATACGCTCTGTGTTCAGCTTTATTACACAATTGGTCTTCACAATGCACTTAAAATGACATTTAATTTCTTTTAAAATACTGCTATTGTTTTCTTCAAATTATTAATGCGAAACAAAACAAACAAATTTACAGTATAAAGTATATGGTTTTTGAGAAGATTTGTGCTTCAATTTTTTAGCCCACAGTTACAAAATATTTCTAAATAGAAATGCAATTCAGAGAACTTTTTGTACCATTTCTTACATGAAATGCAGCTTTTATCTGTATTTATAAGTAGCGTAGTCATTCTTGATAAAAAAACATTAGAGCATGAGTCACAACATATTCACTTTTTTCGCAAATGTAAAAGTTTGCAAAGAAATAAAAAGTACTCGCTATGAGAATTAATAAAATATTCTGAACTATATATATATATATATAGTGTATGTTATCAGAATTATAGCGGGGGCCATTACAGAAAAACACATAACCTCAAAAACTGTTTTTCTATTTTATTAATTTTGTAATAGTTCGTCATCTGCTTATTCGTCATCTGTTCGTCTTATATTTATCTTGAGACGATGATTATTTATACAAATAAATTACGTTAATTGGCCAATACATTTATAAATATCACATACATAGAATTCATTACAAATATTTTGGGTCCGTAAAAACATAATTTCTATGTTGAAGGTAATGAAAAATCCCGGAACTACCGGCATTCTCAAAAGGAGCCTTTCAGTGAGCAGCTGTTATGCAAATGAAATCCGGCTAGTTTGGCAGAAGATATAAGTTAGCACGTCCTTCTCTGAACCCAGAAGGCCCTAAAGACACCTTTCCCGTTTCTGCAAGAAATCCTCCCACCCCCCCTTTGTTGCTGAAGGGGGGGGGGGCGGACGTAGATTTTCCTTTTGGATGCCGGAAATCGGACTAACGGGAGAAAATTGAGTCAGATGTTTTAATGGGCTCTGCAAAACATTCCTTTTCCTCCCGACGCCCACGCCCTTCCTGCCCTTGGCAAATCTTAAGAAAAATCATTTTATACCAGAGATCCTTTCTTTCCTCCACCTGCTCTCAATTACGTAATGCTCTGGTGCGTCCCCTTTCGCCCGCTGAGACAGAGAACTGTTTTGCCGGTTAGATGCTTTTCTTTTCTCTATTGGGGGGCAGCTTTTCGTGAGTGTTCACATAATTCAATGAATTTGCCAAAAAGTATCTCGTTATTTTGTGAAGAAGATATCGCGCGTTGAATTTATGATTACAATGACATGAAAAACAATTGTTGTATTTAACATGTATAGCATTTTTATCTAATTTGTGGGATTGAATTGTAGACATATTATTTAATTATTTATAAATTTTTTTATTATTTTTGCTCGTGGTTATATAAAACATTCATTGCGTATCATTAAAAATGTATTTTGTTCACAGTAATGCTGTTACTCATTTTGTTCGAAAGTAAAATGTGTTTGCAATATTTTAGAATTTTGTTATGTGGGGAAAATATATTCATGCGTCTATAACTTTTTTTTTTAATTCTGAGTGATTCTCGTTTTGCAGATTTAGTTACATTAACGTAGTTAATTGTTATAATGCCATCTAAAATTAACATTCGAAGGCTCTAAATTCCTTGCTTGGAGATGTGGCAGTGAATATTCTGATATAAATATTAAATGAGCGTTTCCGTGCTATCTTTTTTTACATAATTGTATGTTACTACAGCAAATGCTACCATTGAACATGATATAGCAATCTTACAACGTGAAAAAATTTTCATCGAGTTTTTTACGAATATTTTACCTCATTTTTGGTCTTGATTGTTATGTTACTAGTACATCAGGTCAATTCGTTCTTATGAGAAGATCCGAACAAAATAGTCTATTGTATTTTAATTACAAAAAATAGCAATTGAAAATCAATGGTAAAAAAAGCAATATTTTTTCATAATAGAATTTTAAAAGCAGTATTTTTATTAGGGAGAATATTGCTTTAAAAATAAATGTTCTCTGACACTATTGAAATGAAATGAAGTGCGGTTTATTCTGTCAGCAACTTGATATTTTATTTCAATGCGTTTTCGGTCCGATTTATTGCACGCCATTTTTAAAAAAAAATGTTGTTTTCTTAAAATTCGTTCAAGTCAGAAACAACATGTATTTTTTTTTTTTTTTTTATTTTTGAGTGTCCTACAATTAGCAGTTTTGATTAGGGCTTGCAAACTGTTAAACTGGACTTTTCCGAAAAACCTTCAGTTTTTCAAAAACTCAAAAAAAAATAAACACCTGAAGATTTTTTTTTTTACTTGATAAATAATTTAATTTTTCTACTGTTATTCATTTATATTGTAATTTATTTGAATTCAAATAAAAGGAAAAAGTATATTGTATAAATGGACAAGCAATGTTTATATAGTAAATAAAAAATTTTAAAAGTAAAATTTTTGTGTGTGTCACTATAAATTTATAAATATTGAAAAAATCACATTGTTTTTACACCGTAGAACAGATTTTGTGTAGAAACAACTGCGAAAAGATTAAATTTTCGAGAAATTAACTATCTTGTATACGTATATGCATTGAATTTTAAGTAAGTACTATGCACTAGGGATCGATTCAATCCACTTCAATAGACAGTGAAAGAGACTTTTCAATCTACGGTCCACTTTGGATTTCACTGAATATTATATTTTATTAAAAAAACAATACTCTTATAAGTCTTGCTTTATATTACTTTTCTATTCTTCTCACTTTATGAAGTATTAGGAATAAAGTTTTGTTATATTTTTATGTGTGTTTCCATGTAACACTTGAATAAAAAAAATAACTCTCGTTGCTTAATTTTATGTGTGTTGCTTATTTTTCTTCCTTTGTTTGTAGTTTGCTGTATTTATGGTGGGTTGCATTTTATTTATTTATTTTTAACTATTTATTTTTATCTATTTATTTTTTATACTTTATCAAAATACTCAACTGAAAACTGGATGAACGCTTTCTCAGTTTATAGAGAACGAAAATCGAAATTTGAAATTGTATCATGTTATTGCAAGCCCTAGTTTCGATAATGCCATGAATTGACATGGCTTTTCAATTTTTCTTTCTACAGAATTTCAATTATTCTTTCCTTATTATCTTTGCATGGTGTTAAATTTCTAAAAATATTGAAAAAAAGGACATGAAACAGAGACATATATATTGCAGTGTCTGTCTCTTTTTTTTTATTTTTTGTTTCCAAGATTTCAGTTAGTCGTTAGTTTTCAAATCAATTTAGTCTCTCAAGTAGAATGAATATATTAAAAATTATTTTCGGGATAAAATATATGAAACTTCATTGATTCAATGAACGGTCTTACTTCGCAGAACATTCGGTAAAAAATGTAAAATAAGGAAACATTTTATCCGAATGAATATCAACGCTTGGCTTTGCATATTATTTATTTAGATAAATGTATAGGAATATGACTATTTTCTATGACTTTACTTCTAGAGGGACAGAGTGTTGTCCTCTCAAAAGCTGGGAATTTTCTGTCACTATACCTCTTCAAGTATAATAAAATATCCCCTACACACTTTATTAGCCAAAAGCGTTAGAGTAAAAACATTTCAAAGTCTTGATTGAAAGATGTACTTTTGTATTGCATCCAGTCAAAAAACAAACTTTTTTTGTTACTAGGACTCTGGGAATATTACGTTTTACTAAAATGATATACGGGGTGTGAATCAAAAATCTTGGCCCGATTATAAAAATTCATTTATAACGTTAAATATAATAATTTTTATTTTCTATCGCTAAATAGGTTAGAGTTTAAATAGGTTTTTTTGTGCAATAAATGAAGGGAGAACATTTGTGAAGAAGATATCATTTTCACACACAGCCGAAATGGCGTCGATTCAAGAGAAAATTCAAGGTGTGCATTGGTTTTACGAAACGAATTCGCCCATCAGTATTCAGATTAAATTTCGACGTTGTAAAGGACGCAACCCTCCTGATGAAAAATCAAGAAAGCGATGGTATGAAATGTTGAAAGCAACAGGCAGCGTAACTGAAGACACGTTAAACAACACTGGGCGAGACTCAACCTGCGGGTCCACCGACCTTTTCTAAGTGGGCCGGTGAGGACCTATTGCGCTATGAAATGCAATTACTCGAGAACAATTTAATAAAAATTTAGCGAGAAATTCTATATGTCCAGCAATCAAATATATCAATTTGTTTTTTTAATAGTACAATGTAAGCAAGAGGCTTGGTCATACAAGAAAGAAAATAGAAATTATCCCATAACTCAGTAAAAAAGGTATACAAATAAATATTTTTATGTTTATGTTTGTCGAAAAGTTAGTACGATATTAAAATAAAAATGTCCAATGCTGCGTTGTTGTTATAGTATGTTTGTTCCATTATCCGCATGTTGCATCCCGCGTGAAGTCCCCCTCGCCTAGATAGTCCCCGAGCTCCCTCGCTTTACTGAGATCAATGGTCTTATAAAAAATTCATTACAATATATTTAAACAAGCATGTCTCATGACAATAGTTTCAGCACATTAAACATTTATAATTAGGACAAGACTTAGGTTTCACTTTATAGACAGAAATCGACTGAAGCTTTTTTTCAGGCTGCGTGCCCATCCATTGTTTTGAAAAATTGAAATGATATTTCTTACGAAATGGTTTCCAGCTTTTGAGAGTTGTTGATAGATAGTTCATTTCAGTATCTGAATGAAATAACCAAGAAAAGCTCATTTCATTTCATGACTCATTTGAGAGCGGACGAACGCATTCATTATGTAGAAGGGTATGGACAGTCTGGAAAAAAAAATAAAGAGCGCTTTGGCTTGAGGATATCTTCCCGTGTACTACTTGAGTGGGGTGTTTGGGAGAACAAAGGCACTTTCCTGGTGCGGGGAGGCACGTGGCTTTGCGCAGCTTCAGTCAACACAAGCTCAACAAAAGAAGGAGACAAGATGAGGTCCGAAACTTCCTTGAGCACTGTTTGCCCACCTGCACCCCTTCGCCTCTAATGGTTTCCGCCGCACACCGAGACAATGGGACGGGCCGGAAACAGTGGAACGGACCTCCTCTTGTGCCATCTCTTTCTTTCACTCATTATCGTGTTCTTGGAGCACTAGAAAGAGAGCGCGTCCATCGCACACTACTGGATGAAATACTACAAAATGGGACGAAGATTATATTCCCTTTTTTGACTTTGAATGGCACCACATAAATTTGAAAAATTAAACAGATAAAAAGAGAATTATATCGCACATAAATATCGTTATTTTAATTTTTTTATTGATACCCGTCCTAAAATAATAAAGAAATCTTTAAAAATATATGTTTAAACCATCTTTTGAATAGTGATTCTACTCTCTTGTCTGTTATTAAAAGAAGTTGCGAAATAAAAGCAGTAACCTTTTGGATTTAAGTTTCCATCACTTTACGATTCCTCCGACCTGTAATGCAGATATTTTATACAAAGTAATGTGGATCGAACACTTTTTTTAAGATGGGATAAGGCTCGTTACACAAACCTTTTGCAAATACTCATAATAAGTAGTCAAGTTAATTAATGTAAACTTCGTTATGATAAGCCACATGATGTGTATTATTGATCGGATTTGGTAAATTTTAACCAAGGGGCCAGATCACATCTGAGTGGATACCTTACTTTTCAAAATTCCACCTCACGCCAACGTGAGAATTTTAAATCTCTTCTCGTGTAACATCAGCCCCCTTTATACGACGTGTCTTGAGTGATATCAAGACTCGAACATACAACTCCACAGAAATAACGCTTCTTCATGTTTGCTATCACGATTAGTTATAGCTAGCGTGCAAATGCGTTTACAGTTTAAAAAAAATTACTATCAATATTCAGTGCTGAGTGAACTCTTTTTGTATTTTATCACTATTTAAAATTTTTTATGGGAAGAGTAATTATAAAAAAAATATCCCCCCCCCTAAAAGCAAAATTGCGTTTAAAAAACAAAAGCCACTACGTTTGTTTTTATTTTAAAATTTCAAACAAAGTGCTGCACATTACTTGCGATGCTTCTTTTCTTTCGCTCCTGTATTCTTTTTTTTTCTTCTTCCCATGAGCCACCTGTCCGCCGCAATCACAGAAAAGAAGCTCAATTGAAGAGTCGCTAAGTGACTTTTTCCTTTCTTAAAAGGGAAATCCGACCTTGGCCTCTTCCTACTTTTCTCTCAAAGAGGAGAACTCGCCATCCGCGGGAAATTCTTAATTTAATCCGAATCTTCTCAGACGTGAGGTCAGTGCAAAATGGGTTAGATTTAGGTGGTATTCTCATCACACG
This sequence comes from Trichonephila inaurata madagascariensis, assembly GCA_019973955.1. Classification (NCBI taxonomy): domain Eukaryota; kingdom Metazoa; phylum Arthropoda; class Arachnida; order Araneae; family Nephilidae; genus Trichonephila; species Trichonephila inaurata. Next base: position 280,369 of record BMAV01018396.1, read on the forward strand.
CCGCACCGCGCAAAGACTCGAGATTTCGCGAGCTTAGTTCGGAACTCTTCTAGTTTCTTCAGTGACCGCGGTAGCCTAGTGGTCAAGGTAACGGACTCGTGGTTGGTATGTTCATGAGTTCGAGCCTAGCACCACTGAAAGCCCGCCGTGTAGGGGCCCCTGCTCGTTAAATCTTTCGGGGCCTCAAACGTCCCCCCCCCCCCGGGGGGGGGGGGGGGGTGTTGGGAAAGAGATTAGGTCCTCGTCACTTGACCATGGTTCAAAAGGTCGAGTTCCGTTCGCCAAAATCCTTCGAGTAGTTGAATAGAACGACCTACTGTAACTGTCACTCACCCAATCTTCGACCACTAGTCATGTGGTGGGGTGTTAATTCAGTCGAAGCTCAAAGTCTTGACGTAGTTTGGATGTTTGAAGAGCAGCGTATCGACTTGGATGTCCTCGTCGGTTGGGCGTAGTTCAAAGTATTAGCTTTCTTGTTGCGTCTAAATGCGATGCTAACAAGAACTCAAGCGTTCTAACAACTTCACCCCCGAATTACTTCGGCCTTTTGATCGTTCTCTATTACATTTAATAGCCTAAGTTAAAATAATTACTGAGGCTTATTCAATATTTTACTCTGTGTTTATTGCTCCCCTTTCCATGTTTCTTACATCTCGACTCAATCTTTAGGATTGCTTTAGATGTTGTACATAGATTGAGAGAGGGAAATACAATAGAAGACTTCTTTCCACATTATTATTGAAAAAAAATTTAATTTTTTTATTTCTTTTAAAAAATCCCAAACACACAGTTGTATGTTCCTTTTTCACATGTAATACGTCAACTACCACGTGATTCGCATTTTAAGAAGTTGAAAGAATCTCGATATCAAGTATCCTGAATCGGTTCAAATTTCAACATTTCGTGCCCGAGAGAACCTTAGTTTAATGATCATTCTTCAATCCTTGGATTCAATATGGGGGAGGGGCGAACTCCCCCTTTAGCCCTTGATTTTTTTTCCGATTGATTTTTATCCTATGTATATAATACGAAAAATTTAATTGTTATTAATAATTAATTTTACTATGTAATGCTAATTATTTAAACAATAATTAATCTTTTGCTGTTTTTTGTTGCCGAAAACCCACAAAATCAAAAGAATATGTTGGACAGGCGTATTGACGCATAATACGAGAATGGTGGACATTTGATCCTGAACCCCTCCCCCCTTTGGAAAATCCCTGTGTGCGCCACTGATATATTATAGAATGCTCTGTAAAAAATATTAATTTCGTAATAACGTGTTCCTTTCTGACAGGCTAAAGCATTTTAAACTGAATTTTTTTTCTGGAAACTAAAAAGATTTTTATTTTTTGTGACAAATTACTTTGACGTCCTAAAGTGTTTGACCTCTCCTGTGTTCCCGTTAGACAGAGAGAGAAAGAGACCGCTATGGATCACTGATTGCAATTGACAAAAAAGATTTTTCTCTCATAAATACCTTTATTTATTTATTTTTGTAAATCTTGAACCTGTTCGTGTCGATTCCATACCCGGAAAGGATGGACCACGAGCAATGACGTCACCCAAGTGTCCATCCTCCAGGTCAGTGACCGCCGGACACAAATCATCTCTGAAAAGGATTATACGGGGCTGGAGGAATGGTAAAAAGGGGGGGGGGGGAAATGGCATAGATTACGTTCTATTTTATTCATCCCTCCCTCTTTTCATGTTCGTGCGATACTCATTCCTAGCCAATCACGGCTTTTCTGGGTTTCTGAAACCACTTTGACTTGCAGCATCCCTCTGCGGGACAACGACCGCTGGTTCTTTAAAATTATCCACGCTTTGAAGAACTGGATTCTTCTAAAACAATTTTTAGATAAATTCCTCTTTTAATGAAATATTTTTGATTAACAGAAGAGAGAAAATTTATCCTGCATTTCACTTTCGTAACAATTGGTAACGAAGTCATTTTCTTTAGCCTTTTTTCTTTTTTAAATTTTCCTGCTAATTTTTTTTTTCTTTTTTTCGAGGCATTATTTGTATTTTTTATCATTTGGGTAGTTTGGAGGTTAATTATTACATCAAGAGATTTGACAATTATAATTTTTCTTTAAAAAAATTGTAAAATTAAAAAAAAAGCTTTGAAATAAAATCATGAATATATTATAAACAAATGAATATTGCGTTTTTTAATAAATTGTACAAGTATATAAACTCACTTGATTAGACAATTATTTTACTAGTAATATTTAGGATAATTGAATTATAAGAGGTTAAATTTTCTTAAGATAAAAGAGAGATTGAAAAACATTCTCGAAGAGAGAGAGAGAGTTGACTCTTCATATATAATCTTTTCTTATTCTTAGAAAACATGACGCTTTTTTTCCTCCTCGAGATCTGATTAGACCTTTTTACTAGCTTATCTTTGACTCGCTTCTTTAGTCCAAAATTTTTAATATCACCGATACCTTGGCCTAATTGTCCTTTCAGACAAAGGCCAAGTCACCTTTTTTTAAGGTTCCATCGATTTTAAGGTATACGGAATCTCTCATCTATTTGGGTGATAAAGATGCGCTGCCTTACAGGGGTTGAGAATCATTTTTTTCATTTGCTTACTGGCAGATAATACGGCTGAATATTTCTGCCTGGTTCAAAGGTCGTCTAGCTTACACTAATTTATACCTTAGCATTAAGAATCATAATCAGATGACGAGATCTATATCTGAACAAAGACCCCACTCTCCTAACTCGTTCCGAGAGTATCTCGGGTTCGAGTCCTGGTGCCGTTGAAAACCCACCGTGTAGAGGAAACCGATACACACATTAAATCTGTTGAGGCTCAATGTCCTCCAGTTGATGTGGTGTGGTAGTTAGGAGAGGGGAGTGCCATCTCAGGTGTCGTCCTCATCACTTGACCAAGGTTCAAAACGATTCTTGTTTATTTAGAGTGTGAGTGAGTGAGTATTAGTGTCGCACTGTTCAGCTACACGGGGGCTTTTGGCGACGGATCACGTCATTTTGAACCATGGTCAAGGGACGTGTTCGACACCTGAGCTGGCACTCCCCTCTCCTAACTACCACACTACACCAACGGAAGGACGTTTGAGCTCTCGGCAGATTTAACGTGCATTACTCCCCTACATGGTGGGTCTTTAGTGGTACTGAGCTGGAACTCGTGACAAGGCCAGCCACGATCCGATGCCTTGACCACTCGGCTACCGCGGCCTTGTTTATGGTGTGACCCTAATATCTCACTCCTAACTTTAACACCACCCTTAAGTGAGGACTGAGTGTTGATGTGCAGTAGCTCTTTCTCGTGTCTTGGGAGTTCTAACACTCAGTCCTACTGAGACATTATTGGCTGGAAGCCCAGACCTCTTGGCGATCTGAAATGTCACTCATTTTATGCAGTCACCGCCACTTGGTGTTTGCGATATTCGTGGTTTCCCGTTAAGGATGATGGAATCGACTCAACCTTGTTTACGATCCTCTTTGATTTGACGTCTCATTCACGCGTGGAAGGGTTTGTTGTCCATCTCGCGTGAGAAGGTGGTCAGTCGGAAGCTCGTTTTCAAAGAGAAGATCCCACCCCCTCGCCCTGCCTTTGGTCAATTAAACGGGGAGGAAGCGGGGGTCATCAGCAGCGATTCTTGTTCCCGGCCGTGTCCGCCATTCCGTGAAAGGGGCACTCTATGAGACACATTGTTTCTCCATCCTTTTTGTGCGTATCCTTCTCGGCAGCGTCGTCACCCCTCACTAGAAGTGGACGCCCCTGCACATCCTTCCGCCCCGACACAATGGGCCCCCGTCCGGTCACCTGACCGACCTCCTTTGGTCGACCATCCTTCGCAACTTCCGGATTCCTCACGTTCTGCCTTTTGCCAAGATATCTCATCTTCCTTCTTTGCGCAACCAGTTTATTTTAGATTGGAAAAAATATGTATACTTAGAATGCGATTTATAAAGGAGCATTTGACTTCCATGTAGTATACTTTAGGAAACAGATGGGGCAGAAGTAAAGAGTTTAGAATTAAAAAATTGAAGAAAAGAAATACAAATTAAAAATTAGAATCCAGAATTGTATTTAGAAATTAAAAAACTTTATTTTAGTTAAGGCGCAAACTTCACTTAAGAATTCCCATTTTGAATTCGAGAGTGGGATTTAAATCCCAAAGGTGTCCCCCCCCCCCCTATCTTATTCGAATTAATTTATCAATTTGACAATTAAAGATATGTGATGTAAAGAAAAAGAGGTTGAACCCCTATGTACTTATACCTTCGAAAGTATTTTCAAATATATTTAAAATGTATGTCAAAGAAACTGTGGTCCCCTTAACATTGAGGGTGGTAGTGCTGAGGAAGGCAGATAAATAATAATTAAATAAGAATATGCTATATGTAACAGTTTTGAAAATCTAATAAAGAGCTCTTTTGGTCTCGATGGAAGGAATTTATTATTACACTTTTACATCGAATTTTCGTCAGTTATTTATTTTTTCTTAATTTTTTATTAAGTCTGAACATTTATCATAACATCCCTCCTTCTTTGTCTCTTTATACGTGTGTGTGTGCGCCCGCGTTTATATATACATTGAGAATTATTGCTATAGAAAGCAACAGATTTCTGGTATTCATCTTCTATTCTATTGCGCTCAATGTGTTTTAAATGTTGCATGTGAAAGGAAAAAATTGTGCCTATTATGAAACATTCTCTTAAATTATATATAAAGATTCAATACAATCAATGGATTTAAGTATTACAATATCCCGAATTTATGTAAAACTTGGGAGGTTTTTCTGCCTGAAAATGTGTTCTCAGAGTGGGCTTGGACTTTTTATCAAAAGGCAAACCACTTCAAGAAAAAGTTGTACGGAAATCTTTTTTTCTTCGTTTCATATGTTATTAAAAATGTTTACTCCTTAATCTTAATACATACTGTATTCAACTAAATTTCTTGTTAAAAATGACGTAATATGAATTTAATGATAGAAATGTGGGCTTCTAATAAAAAATTGTTAACTGTATCAATGATACGTGTGGACCGCAAGGCTTAAAAAAGGTTCATTTCGATTCAGGGACAGAAAATAGTGTGAATGTTTATTGAAATGATTTTATAATTGAATTCTTCTTCTCTTTTCTTTTAATTACGTCTTTTCTTTATAAAAAAAAATCCCATATATATTAGTAACTTTGAGTTTCTAACTTAATTTTAATTACCTTTAGTGCTTCCTTACTTTTTAATTTAAACTCATTAGCAATTATTTATTTTGAAACAATACATTGTAACATGAATTAAATGCATAAAAGAAAATTATTTATAAATAAAAGCAATACGCCATTTTGAAAAATTGTATTGCACCCTTTAAAAGCTCGGTGTGAGGCCTTCTTGGGGAAACAAATGCTCCATCTGCGGCAGGGACAATCGTTTCTTAATTGGATTTGTGTTTTCGAAATTCTTGCGGAAGATGGAAGAGTCCAGTTCGCCTCCGTATTAAACGGAGTCCGCTCATAAATTTTAACGCCTTAATCTGCTAAGGAGAGAGCGAGCGCTCCAGACATTAGCCAGTCTCTCGCTCGCAAATCGAGTTAATCTCCTTTTGATAGGGTTACGGGCGTGGAAAGCAGCGCACCATTAATATGGGGGTGCGTGCCACACCGAGCCCCCCCCCTTCGGAGGGGGAAGGAGTACCCTGAAAGTGAAATGGGCATCTTAGGTCTGTGGAAATGAGGTGAATTTTCATCGCAACGGTGATGGACTGTTTATTTCAACTCTCTTGTGGAAGGTTCGTTTTGCGGGGAGAGAGACGAGCTGTGCGTGTCTTCCTTTGGGATAATCGTTCCCTCGGTTTGCATTCAATTACCCTCTCTATCCGGCTCTGGGCATTCAATGCAGTTTTGTCTTTCTCGCAAAATATCGGATTCGTTTATTTGAATGAATTAATATGTGTTGCACACAAAATTTATGCAATAAACTGTTGATAACTATGGCCCCACGGCCTAGTGTCGTGGACAGCAAGGGTGAAGCTACCGCCGTATCAGCCATATCAATAATAAGGGGCCCCCAAGGTACAGGGGCCCCAACATATGTAGCAAAAAAAATCGTAACATGTTAAGGGGCCCAAAAAAGAGCGCCCAAGAAATTTTGATACAGGGCTCACTCAGGATGAGCGACGCCATTGGTGGGCAGTATTGTAAAGTGGTACCTACTGTAATCACTAAACTTCC